>PVHX01026258.1:0-21081 GCA_004024805.1 Geosciurus inauris
TCAATGAAGCTGTTAAAAATACAAATACATACATGCATATAATACTGCACCTATCCTTCTGAACTTTCAAAATTTAATGAAAATGAAAACATCTCTCAAGCAGCCTGACAGAAAGAATAAGTCACTCACAAAAGGACAACAAAAGCAAGTTTCTCTATACAAAGTGAGCATCATTAAATTAAATTTTTCATGAAATTTTGAAGGAAAACTACTGTGCTTCAACAATTCTAAACATAGCCAGGATGTCAGTTAAAAAGAGGACCAGAGAAATGTTTCTCAATAGTTGAGGCTCTGAATGTCTACCACCTACATTATTTCCTGGAGAAGACATTCTTGAGGATACTCTGGTCCACAAAGAGAAAAAGGTGGTGATTAATGCTAAGTGTGGTGGCGCACACCTGTAATCCCAGCAATCCTGTTTGGGGAGGCCAAGGCAGGAGGATTGCAAATTCAAGGCCCACCTAGCAACTTAGCAGAACCCTGTCTCAAAATTAAAAATAAAAAGGGTTGGGGATGTAGCTCAGTGGTAGAGCACCCCTGGGTTCAATCCCCAGTATCAAGAAAAAAGAACAGAAAAAAAGATGATGATTAAAAACTAAAATACAAGTTCCCAGTTAGGAAGAGAATAGAGATAAAGAAAAAAATATGGCCAAATTACTCATTTACATAAAGTCAACGGGTTCTTTCCATCTTTGACAGTGACAATTAAAGAAAATAAACTTAACTACAATTTTTCAAAACATGAACATAATAAAAGTAGAACTGAAGATTTTTTAAAAATTTTTTGTAGTTGTAGATGGACACAATAGCTTTATTTATGTAATTTTATGTGGTGCTGAGGATCAAACCCAGTGCCTCACACTTGCGAGGCAAATGCTCTACCATTGAGCTACAGCCCCAGCCCAGAACTGAAGATTTTTAAAAATATTTAATGTAATGAAATATAGGAAAAAGGCAAACAAAATAGCATTAAAGTGGAACTAGTAAAATAAATTGAGGGGTATAGCTCAGTGGTAGAGTGTTTGTCTAACATGCACAAGGCCTTAGGTTTGATCTTCAGCACCATATACACAAAACAAAGATATATCAATGATTAAGATTTTGTAAAAAGTTCAACTTCAATACCCAAGTATCTTCTCTACTTCTATAACAAAGATTTTCATACTATTTCAAAAAATAAAGTGAGTTTAATTACTATTTAAAAGATACTTACAAAATGAAACTGAAATTAAAAGAAGAGAGGTTTATAAAAACACCATAGGCAAAGACTTATTTTAATATAAAGGATAATGTTCAATAAAAATAACCTAATCCAGGCTGGGGCTGTAGCTCAGTGGTAGAGCGCTTGCCTAGCATGCGTGAGGCACTGGGTTCGATCCTCAGCATCACATATAAATAATAAATGAATGAAATAAAGATCCATCAACAACTAAAAAAAAAAAAATCTAATCCTATGTGCTAAATAGCACAGTACCAAAAAAGGTACAGTGCAAATTGTGAGAAATATATGCAGGGAAATTATTGGAAAAACTATTCAAATGCCACTACTAATTCTGGACAAATTAAGTAGACAGAAACAGATAATGTAATGATAGAGCCTATCAGTAGAAACAATGCAAGCTACACATATACATTTTCACTTAAAAATTTAAAAATTTTAAAATACCTAAAAAGACATGAAATCTCTTTTAATGGCATTTAGTTCTTTATTTAACCCCATAGGTGCAAAATATGGTCATTTTAATATGGAATCAGTTCATAAATTATTGGGATAGTTTGCTTTTTTGTATTAAATTTTCAAAACTCATTGTACATTTCACTCTTATAACACATCTCAGTTCAGACTAATCACATTTTAAGTGCTCAATAGTCCCATGCAAAGAGCAGCTACTACATTCAACAGTGCAGACATGCAGTGTTCAAATAAATACAAGAAAGACAGAAGCAGTGAACTAGACCTTGTAACCTTAAAAAAAAATTACAGACTTTACAAACTTCCATGGAAAATTTATAAAGGTTGACTAAACACAGGATTACAAAGAAACATCAATAATTTCTTCAAGAAATTATCTACTCAAAGTTAGTAAATTTTTATTTTATGACCATAATGAAATAAAACCAGAACTTACTTATTAAGGAATAGACAAATCCCTCCATATTTTAGACATGGAAAATATCAAGTCCTACATATACATTCCAGGTCAAAGAGAAACTAAAAAATTATAATTACCATGGAAGGAAAAAATAGCCTGTATAGAATTATAAGCTATAACCAGCATTATACAGTGACAAATTCATAGGCTTAAATATTTTCTGTGTTAAATAAAAAAGAATAAAAATAACTGCATTAAGCACCAAACTCAAGAAATCAGAAAAGAGCAATAAAATAAGCCTATGGAAAATAGGAGGAAGGAAACAATAAAGATAAAAGCAGAAATTAATGACTCAGAACAGCAGTTTTCTAACAGCGCTCTTTGGAGTCATAAGCCTCTGATAAGGAAGTGGAGGGTGGGCAAGAGAGTGGGGCTGGGAAACTCCCTCCCTGCCCCTCACTCCCTTTTGCTTTAATCACCAGGGCTCTGCTTTTATCTATTTTCTACACGAGCATTTCATATAAGAATTTATTTTTTAAAGGAGTTTCATTTAAAAGCCACTAACCTTAAGAATAGAGGAAAAAATGTATAAAAGCTAACCAAGAATTAAGAGCTGGGATTTTTCAGCAGTTATGGGGAAATCCAACAAATTCACAGACCATTAGCAGACGTAATCAAGAAAAAAAGGAGAGCAAGCACAAATATACAAAAAGTAGGTAAAATAAAGGGGAGCAACAACAAATGGGATTTTTAGTAAGACAATGAAATATTTTATAAAGATGATTTCAAGTTTTTTTTAATTTTTTTTTCTTCTATGTGCTTTTATGTACAGTTTAAGTTTTGCAATAGCAGGTATCATTTTACCCTTTAAAAAGGCTATTTTCAAATGTAAAGTATGATGTTAACAAAATAAAATGCCATTCAAAGAAATCTGAAAATCTCAATGAAGCCCTTACTGAAAAATATATAAATTTCTAGGCTGGAGGTATAGCTCAGTTTGAGGCCCTGGGTTCAATCTCCAGCACCAAGACCATGTATCTGTACGTCTCAGTGAAACTCAAATAGAAAAATATAAAGAAAACTAACATAGGTGTATTATAGTCAAATATACTGAAAAGTCAAAGATATAAAGAAAAACTTCAAAGCAGCCAGAGGAAACAACCCATTACATACAGGAGAACAATGACAAGAATGAAAGTTGAGTTTTCATCACAAATATTGAAGGCCAAAAGACACTGGAATGACATATTTAAAGTATTGAAAAGAAAAAGAAAAAAACAAAACTCACACCTCGTCAATTCCAAATTCTATATCCAATGACAACAGCCATCAAATATGGACATAATAAAGACATTTTTCGGATTTAAAATGATTTTTTGTTTTGTTGTTGTTGGGTGGTTTTGTGTGTGTGTGTTTTATTTGGGGGGCGGAACTGACTAGGAAATCTTCAATAAAAGAAGTCACCTCGCTGAAGGAACTGACAGGAAGGAAACGCCTACAGGAGTACCAGAATGCTAAATACATGGGTAAATCTGAAAGCATTATTGCTCTTAATTTCTTCAAAAGACAATAGGCAATTTAAAGCACAGGTTACAACACTGCATTGCACAGTTTGCAACATATGTACATGTAAAATGCATGGCAACAGTAGCTCAGAGGATGGGAGAAGGGGAATAAATGAAACCCCTTCAGTGATCCAAAATTAACTCTAAATGGACACTGATAGGTTAAAGTGCATGGTGTCCTCACTGGAGCAACCCTAATAAACACAATGAAGAAATATGGTTTTTAAAACAAGATTAAAATGGAATACAAAAGCCATAAAAACACAACAACAGGGGGCTGGGGCTGTAGTCAGTGGCAGAGCGCTTGCCTAGTATGTGTGAGGCACTGGGTTTGATCCCTGGCACCACATAAAATTGAATAAAAAAATAAAGGTATTCCATCCGTCTACAACTAAAAACATTAAACACACACACACACACACACACACACAACAACAGGAAAACCAATAGTAAAACAGTAGACCCTAAACCCATCCATACCAAAGTTACATTAGATGTAAATAAACTGCACAGTCCAATTAACAATGGAGAATATCTGAATAAAAACTCAAGACTCAATTTTGTACTGTCTATAAGAGACATACTTTTAAATGTAAAGGCAAAAGCTAACAGTAAAAGAATGGAAGACAATATAGTATGCAAACAGTAAGAACAAGGAAGATTGAGTGGCTGTATTAATGTCAGACAAAGCGGACTTCAAAATAAAGAGTACACGCGCAGTCATGCATGCCTGTAATCTCAGCGGCTTGGGAGGCTGAGGTAAGAGGATCACAAATTCAAAGCCAGCCTCAACAGATTAGTGAGGCCCCAAGCAACTCAGCAAGACCCTGTCTCTAAATAAAATACAAAAAAGAGGCTGGGGATGTTGCTCAGTGGTTAGGCATGCCTGATTTCAATCCCAACACCAAAAAAAAAAAAAGAAGAAGAAGAAGGAGAAAAAAGAAAGTATTGCTGGGCAGAGTGGTACGTGCCTAATTCCATTGACTTGGAAGGCTGAGACAGGAGCACTGGAAGTTCAAGGTCAGCCTCAGCAATTTAGCAAGACCCTCAGCAACTTAACAAGACCCTTTCTCAAAATTTAAAAAAAAAAAATTTAAAAGGACCGGGGATGCATCTCAGTGGTAAAGAGTCCCTGGGTTTGATCCCCAAAAGTGGGAGGACTATTACCAGAGATAAAGAAGTGCTGAGCTTCAGGATACTTGAAGCAAACTCCAACTGAACTAAAAAGAGCCAAAGGTATATACGCAATCATAGTTCGGGACTTTAATCATCCTCTCTTAGAATAAAATTTAATGAAATAAATAATCAGTAAGGATAAAGGACTCCAAAAACACTATGAACTATTTTTTGACCTAATTGACTTGCATAGGACATACCCAACTGCACATGGAGTATCAGCCAAAGATATCACATTCTAAGCCATATCAAATGGGGTGGGGTTGTTTGTTTGTTTTGGTTTTAGTTTTTATTTCAGTGCTGGGATTGGAACCCATTCAATTCCTTTGCTCATCCTAGGAAAGTGGTCTACTACTAAGCTACATCCCCAGCCATATGAAGTCTTAATAAGTGTTTGTTTTTAAATTAAAAAAACTTCTAGAATACTGTATATTTCTTTTAATCAAATAACAGTAGGATATATAAAAAGCCTTAACGACTTGAAATCATGTATATCAAGGAAAAAATATTTTTCTCTGAACCTGCAGAATATTTCAAACTGAGTTTTTATAAAATACATCAAAATTCATAGGATGCAACCAAAATGTGAGGGAAATGTAAAGCTTAAAATGTTTATATTAAAGAAGAAACGTTTAAAACCTGATAGTCTAAGTTTTCACTTTAAGGAACTAGAAAAAGAAGAACAAATTAAATTTCAAGTAAGAAAAAGAAATAAGAGCAAAAATCAATTAAACAGCAAAAACATTGATTTTTTGTTTTGTTTTGTTTTGTTTTGGTACTGGGGATTGAACTCAAAGGTGCTTACCCACAGAGTCACCTTCCCTGTCCTTTTTATCTTTTATTTTGAGACAAGATCTCACCAAGTTGCTTAAGGCCTCACTATTCTGCTAAGGCTGGCCTCAATCTTGTGATTCTCCTGCCTCAGCCTCCCAAATTGTGGGATTACAGGCAAGATCCACTGCACTCAGTGATTATTTTAAAAGATGAATAAATTTGATAAACTCTTAACAAGAATCATCAAAGGAAAAAAAACACTAATTAGCAATATCAGGAATGAAGAAGAGATTATGAAAAATCTCAGAGATTTTAAAAGAATAAATATTATCAATATCTTTTTGCTAATAAAGTTGACAGATGAAACAAAAAAGTTGAAAAGCACAACTTCACAAAATGTACACAAAACTTACAAAATCCCTTTATCTATTAAAGAACTAATTGAATATATTGCCAAAAAGTGCTTTTTTAGAAAGAAAAGTCAGTCCCATGCGATTTTGTAGGTGATGTCTATCAAACATTTAAGGTAGAAATAATACTAATATTTCAAAACTTCTTTCAAAAAATAGAAGAGGAGGAGCACTTTTCAACTCATTTGATGAAGCCAGTATTTCCTGACACCAAAATAAAGACAAGAGAATTAGAGACCAAGAGGTAAGTATATTTGTCCTTCAAGTTAGAATATGATGCTGTGCACCATGAACATGATGGAAAGGTGCCTGAGCAACCTCACAACTACTGCTTCACAAGAACTTGCCACTGAACCAAGAAGGTGCTGATAGGCTCCTCAGTGTATCATCTTCTTATTCAACCAAGCTCACCACTACTCAAACTAGTGGGTTTTCTTTTCTTTCTTTCCTTCCTTTTCTGTTTTTGTTTTTTGTTTTTTGGTTCTGGGGATTGAATCCAGGGGCGCTTACCCACCACTGAGCCACATCCTCAGCCCTTTTTTTTTTTATGTTGGGACAGCATCTCACTAAGTTGCTTAGGACCTCACTAAATTGCTGAGGATGGCTCTGAACTTGTGATCCTCCTGCCTCATCCTCCTTAGTCACTGGGTTTACTGGGGTGTGCCTCGGTGCCCAGCTCTAACTGGTGAGTTTTCTATTAGGCAATCAACCCTTTTAAAACAAAACCTTTTCTTTTTTTCTTTTTCTTTTTCTGGTACTGGGGATTGAACTTGGGGGTACTCGACCACTGAGCCACATCCCCAGCCCTATTTTGTGTTTTATTTAGAGACAGGATCTCACTGAGTTGCTTAGCACCTCACTGTTGCTGAGGCTGGCTTTGAACTCCAGAATCTCCTGTCTCAGTCTCCCAAAGTGCTGGGATTACAGGCGTGCACCACCCCACTCGGCTTAAAACAAAACCTTTTCTAACATAAACATAACATCATGTCACATCAGAATATGACTACCTATGAGGAAAATACTATTATTCCATTTTCTGTAGAAGAAAATTAAAGTTATGAATTTTTTTCCCAGTTTACACAACTAGCAAGTGGGCCAGCCAAGACATGAATTCCAGAGCCTGAGCTTCTAATCTCTTTTGGTATCACTTCTCTCCACATGTTGATATGGTAATATAAATATTGGTAACTAAATTATGGTACATTCATATTTGAATACTATGCAACTATTAAAGTATTTAAAGAGAATGAGAGGGGAAAAGGAAGAGAAGATATTTCTCAGACTCTAAAAACAAACACAAACAAGTTTATGTTTCCCTCTAATTAAAAAATAAAGGACAGCTACCCATTGTAGAAATTTGGAATACAAAGAAATTGATATAAGAAAGAAAATAAAAATAATTTGCAATCCCACCACTCCTTCAACTTTCTATGTTAACAGGTCCTTTTAATCTTTCATTTATGAAATTAGGATCATGCTGATCCACAAGGGGAGCATGGGAAGAATGAAGGAACTCTGGGCAAAGGGGAGGGAGAAGAGGGAAGGGGACATGGGGCAGGAAAGATGGTGGAATGAGATGGACATCATTACCCTAGGTTCATGTATAATGGCACATATGGTGGGACTCTACATTGTGTATAACCAGAGAAATGAAAAGTTGTGCTCCATTTGTGTACAATGAATCAAAACACATTATGCTGCCATGTATACCTAATTAGGATAAATAAATAAATAAAATTTAAAAAAATAAAAAAAAAGAAATTAGGATATCAAATATTCTCAAGTTTCCCATTACTGGTTACTGGTTATTTTACAGATTCATATAATAAAACACTACATAGCCCCTTAAAATAACATTCATGAAGAAACTTTAAGGACTTAAAAAATTCACACAGCATATTTTTATTAAAGAAAAAAGAGGAAGAAGAAAGTTGGAGGACTGACATTACTTGACTTTAAGACTTATTCTAAGGCTACAGAGATCAAGATAGAGTGGAACTGTTTTAAGAACAGACACATACATCAATGACACAGAGCAGAGAGCCCAGAAATAGACCCACACAAACGTGAAGGCAATTCAACGGAGAGAGGCTACTCTCGTTTAACAATTTGTTCTGGAACAACTGAATGTTCATACATATACAGTAATAATAACAGCAACAACAACATAGTAATAATAGTTAAGAACCTAGACTCAGCTCTTATACCTTTTACAAAAATAACTAACTCTAAGCGTAAAACAGAAAAACTTAAAAAATAATATAGGAGGGAATCCAGATGACCTTGAGTTTGGTAATGAGTTTTTAGATGCCACACCAAAAGCATGACACATTTTTAAAAAAAAGAAAGAGAGAAAAGGGAGGTTTCATTAAATTGGAAATTTCCTGCTCTATGAAAAAGAACTGTTGGGCTGGGATTATGGCTCAGTGGGTAGAGCTCTTGCCTTGCATGCGTGAGGCACTGGGTTTGATCCTCAGCACCACATAAAAATAAATAAAGATATTGTGTCCATCTACAACTAAAAAAAATATATATTAAAAAGAAAAAGAACTGTTAAGAGAATGAAAAGACAAGCCACAGACTGGGATAAAATCTGCAAAACACATACCTGAGCCCAAAACATAGAAAGAAGGCTTAAAATCAATAAGAAAATAAACAATCTAATTAAAAAGTGGGTAACAGACACCTCACAAAAGATATACAAATGACAAGCAGATGAAAGGGTGTTCATTATGTCATCAGGGAATTGCAAATTAAAACAACAAAGAGATATTTTAACATATCCATTATAATAGTTAATTCCAAAAACACTGACAATACCAAGGGCTGGTGAAAATATGGAGCCATATGACCTCTCATTCATTGTTAATGGAACTACACAGTGGGACAGACACTTCAGAAGACAATTTGATAGTTTCTTATAAATCTAAAAACATAGTTTTACCATAAGATCCAACAATCATGCTCCTAAGTATTTTCCCAATTGAGCAGAAAACATATGTCCATACAAGAACCTTTACACGAATGCTTACAGCAGCTTTATTCATCATTGCCAAAGGCTGGAAGCAACCAGGATGTCCCTTAAGACGTGGCTGGACACTCAAATTATGACACATTCAAAATGAAATGATCTACTGAGCCACAAAAAAGACATGGAGGGAATGTAAATGCATGTGGCTAAGTCGAGGAGCAAGTCTGAAAAGGGTCCACACTGTTTGATTCCAGTGACATGACATCCTAGACAAGGCAACACTATAGAGAGAGAGCTCAAAGATCCGTGGTTGGCAAGAGGTTCACAGAAATAAAGGAGGGATGAACAGGTGAAGCACCAGGAATGTTTAGGCCAGGGAAACTGTAGCTTATGATATTGTACTGGAGGATATATGATCTTATGCATTTGTCAAAACCTATAGAACTTTCCAAGACAAAAAGTGAGTCCTTAATGTCTGCAAATTTCAAAAACTCAGGTTGGTAGATGAAGATTGTAACAATATAACCTAAATGTATTACAATGTATGAAATAACCTCACTGAAGGGGTTGGGAAAGATGCTACACAGCTCTGGAAATGAATATCGAGTTCATAAGATTAAAAGCACAAAAAGCTGCACATAAATACTGAACTCCAGTCAATTAAGTTGTCTGCCATGGGTGAGGGCTTAACAATTCTTACATTACCATTTGTGTTTATTCTGATAGAATGATTGAGTAAATGGATGGTGAATGGCAGGTGCCAGACTTCTTACTGTTGGAGTGGAAAGGAAGGGAGCAAACAGCAAGAAGAGCAAGGAGAAGAATCCAGAACTTGTGGTCATGAATTTGAGTTGAAGACATTGGCAGGAACTCATGTATAACTTTAGTGATACAAACAGTTAAATATAAAAAAGTTTATAGATATGTTAATATAGATTGGGTTACTATGCACAAATATATTTCTTTGCTTTGACAGTTGAGAGGGCCTAAAAGAAGTGACATCCCATCAAGCACACTTAGCACCTACATCTTGGTTTCTTTATTTGTGTGTGTGTGTGTGTGTGTGTGTGTGTGTGTGTGTGTGTGTTGGAGATTAAATCCAGTGCCTCATGCATGCTAAGCATGTGTACATTCTTCAGCCCTATCTTGGTTTCATCTTCAATGCAAGAAACAAATGCTCCCTGGGATATTGCTGATCTAGAGACAGGTGTGGGGAATACACAAGAACATCTTACAGTGCCAAAAAGTAAGGACATTCTGAACACACACATACCCACACACACGCACACACTGATGTGAGATGTCAAATGGGGTATAGTATCCAATTATAAGAGCTCCCAGTGGTCAAACCTGAAACAATTTGGGCAAGAAAATAAAGTAATATTGGGTTATAACCTGAAGCATAAAATAAGTATCCATGAGTTCAGACTGATATAAATACATATGGAATAAATTAACAAATGGGAGACAAGAGGCACATCTCCAGTACAGAAGAATTCCAATCATTTATGTAAATAAATGAGTAGGGGGAGCATAACTGCCGCTCCCTAAGTGGAGGCTATACACAGTGACTTCCTTCCAAGACTGCAGTATGGCAAGGGAGAGTCAAAAGTAACTTCACAGTGGAGAAACCTGACAAACACTACCTCAGCCAGGTGTCCAAGGTCAACATCAAGTCATAAATCATGTTGATAGTGTGCACCCTTGAATGATGTGATAAAAATGGCACATTTCCTCTGTGATCTTCCTCCCCACAACTCTGGTCTAATCATGAGGAAAACACTAGAGAAACTCTAATAGATAGGCATACTCCAAAACACCTGACAGGATACTCTTCAAAAATGTCAAGGTCGTCAAAAACAAGGAAAGTCTGGAAAATGGTCATAGCCAAGAGGAGCCCAAGAAGACTAAATTAAATGAGGTATCCTGGCTAGGATCCAGGAGCAGAAAAGGAGCAATAGGTAAAAGCAGGAAAATAATAAACCATGGATTTTAGTTGAAGATGTGTCAGTATTGGTTCATTAATTATAACAAAAGTGCCATACTAAAGTAAAATGTTAATAATAAAGGAAACCAGACAAAGAGGAGGAATAGGGAAACTCTGTACTCTCTGCTAAAATTTTCTGTAAATCTGAAATTATTGAAATTATTCTTTCTTTCTTTATTTTGGTCATTGTTGCTTGTGTTTTACTGTGGATTGAACCCAGAGGCAATTTACCACTGAGCTATATCCCCAGTCCTTTTTACTTTTCATTTTGAGGCAAGGTTTTTCTAAGGTTGCTGAGACTGTCCTCAAACTTGAGATCCTCCTGCCTCAGCCTCCTGAGTATATGTATGCATTTGTGTATAGTATGTAAATGTGTATACATGTGTAGTATATATATTTACATACATACACACACAGGCACACTATTCCTATAGATGACACACATACACACACAATTATTTTGAATTTCATTTCTCTCTACTAAATTTTTCCCTCTACCCAATTTTACTGAGATATAATTAACAAAAACCCCAAGTTCTCATAAGTGAAATATCCATAAATTTGTTAAAAAGGAATTAATAGTACATAATTACTCTCCAATGATGTCACTAAGAACAAATTGATATTTTAATTATGAGCTTACCTTTTAGATTTCACTTCAAATTAATTTTTTAAAAAATCTTCCTTTCAAAACACTTCATGAGTTCATGTGTTAATTTAAGTACTTGTTCTTTTACTGCAAGTGGCATCTACCCAGAGGAATATAAGGACACAAAGATAATTTCTTGGGGCTGGGGCTGTAGTTCAGTGGTAGAGTGCTTGCCTCGCATGTGTGAGGCACTGGGTTCGATCCTCAGCATCACATAAAAATAAATTAATAAACAAAGGCATTTTTTTAAAAAGATAATTTCTTTCATATGTCTTATCAGATTTTAAAAAAATATGCTTCAAAAATATTCCCATAAGCTTACTAGATAAAGAAGCAAGAAAACATAAAGAAGTCAAGAGGAGGGGCTGGGGTGGTGGTTCAGTGGCACAGCACTTGCCTAGCATGTGTGAGGCACTGGGTTTGATTCTCAGCATCACATATAAATAAATGAATAAAATAAAGATCTTCCTCCCCACATACCAAGCAATAAAATAAAGACATTGTGTCCATCTACAACTAAAAAAATTTTTTTTTAAATTAAATCACAACCAATGTATTTGCTCTCCCATTTAGAAGATGATGCTTTTCACAGTGATTATAACCCAAAGGTGCCTGAGGAAGCCCGCTTGGAACATACCGCAAACCAACGAACAGGGAAGAGATTTTAAAAGTTCCTTCAATGTATTACCTCCAAGGTCACCATTCTATCTGGTGGGTTTTTCTATTAAGTGATCAAAATTTTACCAACAAGAGCTCCTTTTACATAAATATCACATCCAGTCACATTAGAATGCCTTGGGCTCCCTGCAATTGCATCACCCAGAATGAAAAGCACCACTAACTGCAAAAATCATCCAAGGCACCTCTGATATCAAAGCACTCACTCCCTGGAGGACTGATGCTTATGTGGTCTGCTTACAATTACCTTCAACTAGGGAGGGAGCAAGACCATGTGGTGCAAGTGTCCTCAATGCAAAGAGAAATGACAACATCAAAAACATGCCATAGGGCTGCGGTTGTGGCTCAGTGGTAGAGCGCTTGCCTAGCATGCGTGAGGCACTGGGTTGGATCCTCAGTGCCACATAAAAATAAATAAATAAAATAAAGATATTGTATCCATCTACAGCTAAAAAATAGTATTTAAAAAAATAAAAATAAATAAAAAGATTCGAAGGCCAGCTAAAAAGATTCTGACCTGGCAGGACACACCAAGACCTCTAAGTTTCAAGGACACCTTGTTCATTCACAGGGCTACTATTTTTGTATATTTGCATAAAAATGACCTGGATTACATTTTTTTCAAACTACTCCAAGATAAATTTCACCTCTTTTTGTTTTCTAAGTAATGCTCCTAATTCACCAAAAGGAAAAAATACATATATTAACTCAATGTTCCCTAACAGGTGCAAATATTTTTTGTTGATATATGTTTCTAAAACTCAAAAGTTTGCTTCAATCAACCTTTTATTTGGAGGCACAATGAATGGCCAAATGCTGTTGAAAACAATTCCATCAACCAAACACCAATCAAAGTGTTCCTACAGGGGATATTTCATGAAACTATTTGAACTACTAAAGCAGAACTCACATTTCTGAGAATAGCACAAATTTCTGCCTTTACTTGGCAATACATCCAAGAAAATATTTGAGATTTTTGTCTATGGGTGCAAACAGGTTAAAATGACTCACAGAATTGATTTTATGAATTTTAATGCTGGGCAGTATTTCAGGCCCCATCTTTCATAAAAAGAAGTCTCCAAGTACTTGTAAATATTATTTAAGTGTGAATGATTGTTCTGCCTGGGCAAGATCACAGCAATGTGTATTCTTTCTCATTGCTGCTGATTTAGTTCTTATTTTACTTCCACAACCCTCTGCTGACTGCTGCCATCATTCCTCACCCAATCCCCTAGACCCTCTCCTCTTTTTTTAACAAAAAAAAAATTGTAGTTATAGATGGACATTATGCCTTTATTTTTTTTTTTTTCTGCAATGCTAAAGATCAAATCCAGCACTTCACAAGTGCTAGGCAAGTGCTGCTCCACTGAGCAGCCGACCCTCTCCTCTTATCACAGCACCTCCACACCCATTGGTAGCCACACTCTCATAGGAAGATGGAGTTAGAGGAGACAAGGCAGGAGCGGAAAAGAGGAAAGGGACAGCAGGAGAGAAAACTCTGTTCTCCCTTCCTTTGGGCTCTCTTCATGGGTTCTATCTCCCCCCAGGACCCTCCTCCCATCTGTTGCCTTAAATGGCCTCTTCCCTAATCCTCAGAACCTCAACCTGACTCCCTGTAGCTCCTCACCCCTTCCCAGCACTGCCCATTGGGTTCACTCCCCAGTCACAAGTCCCACCACGAGAACCTGGATTTAGGGGGAGCAAGATAAAGAGTGTGCCCCTGACCAGCAAGAAGGAAGCATGTGGGGGGAGGAAGAGGGAGACACCCAGGCTGAGGCAGTGTTTGTGGAGGCTCAAGTTGGCAGATCAGGCCCCGTCAAAATATTACAGGTGTAGTCGTCCTCTCCTCCACCTGTAATACTCAAAAAAGTAGTTTTTTAAAAGGGGAGAGCTGGGGGTGTAGGTTGGTGGTAGAGTGCTTGCCTAACATGTGCAAAGGCCTGGGATTGATCCCCAGCACCACAAAAAAGAAAAAGAACTGAACTAGTCTTGGAATCAACCTAAAAAACACAGTGCTGGGCTGGGATTGTGGCTCAGTGGTAGAGTACTTGCCTCACGCATGGGGCACTGGGTTCGATCCTCAGCACCACATAAAGATAAAATAAAATAAAGATATTGTTTTCATCTTTAAAAAAACAGTGCTTTTTCCTATAAAAATATTGTTTCTAAAAAAAACTGTATATGATTGCATATTTCAGTAGTCCCAGCTACTCAGGAGACTGAGCCAGAAGGATCACTTAAGCCCAGGAGTACAAGGTCAACCTGGGCAACACTGTGAAACTCCATCTCAAAAAATAAAAATAATAATAATAATTTTCAGCATTGTTTCCATTAGAAAATACTTAAATGAACACCGGGAAAGAATCTATTTATTGACTTAAAGATAATATTAGGAGCAAGATGCTATTTCAGCCTCATCTCGAAAAAATTCTCTTCTAATTAAACGGAAAATGTTGTCAACACTTCACGTTCAAGTAGAGAAAACCTTAGAGACACAACAACCCTCCAGGATGGAGATGGGGCATTAAGGGAAGGGGAGGAGTAGGAAAGATTTGTTGGGAGAAGAAAGAAGACCAAGGGGAGGATGGGCTGCCAGGGCCATCCCAAGGCCCTCTGTACTGAGGGCACTGGGCGTAGTGAGAGTATCACCCTCAGGACTTTCATGAGTGAACTGCTGACAAGAAGATCCTTCCTAGAAGGGGCATGTCTTCCCAACTTGCCATGCCTAGCAAACCACACCTGCCAAACCAAAATGATCTTCACCTTGAAAATAGTAGAAATTTTCATTCCAGGGTGTCTGGTGTTCTATATATTAAATTGTCACAACTATCCCTTTAAGTTACATATTGCTGTTTCACAGAAGAGAACAGGCTAGTTGATAATTCAACTTCGATCAATCTCACTGACAGCTTCAGGTGGAAACAAAAATTATAACTCCTGATTCCTTGTCACAGGTATCCTGAAGTTATCAGATCATTAAGATTTCTGCAGCCTTTCTTAACTATCCCACTAAAATCCAACCTCTAAAATTTTAGTGTTTAATTTTTCTGCCTCCTTCATGGAAGCAGAAATCTTGTCTTGCCTATTTTTACACTAATTAACTAAAATGTACCATGGTGGGGAAAATGACTTTCACTGTATTTAAAATTTATTTTAAAGTTCACATTAAATTTTTGATTTGAAAACTAGTTGTCTTTCTCAAGGCATGTATTTTGGCCTTTTGTTGAGATAAAACAAAATTGGCAAGGCTAAAATCATACACACCAGCTTTGTTTTAACTTGCAGTGAGGTGTCAGAATACAATGGCGTGTCAGCATGTTTTGGTTGTGGTTGGCTTCAACCTGCTGACTGTTTCTGCCCCATGACCCAAGAACCATGTGGTATTTATATTTTTAATTCTCCTTCCAACTCCCGAAGAGGAAATAATGAAAATACCTATGTACTCACAACACAGAGAAAACAAAACACAGAAACAAAACATAGAGTATTGAGATTAAGTTTTAACTAGCAGCCAGCCTAGAAATCCAGCATTAAAACTTCTGCAGTCTTCATTTGAAAGTCTAGGAATCTGAAGAAATATTTGCATGTGTACACAAAGATACAATGATGGAGATGCTCTCTATAGCACTGTGGAAATAAGAAAATTTGGAAACAATATAAACATCTATCAACAGAAGAATAGCTAAGCAAGTTGAGAAATACTGTGCTATGTTTAAATACCTACAGAGAGAGAGGAGAGAGAGAGAGAGAAAGGAGATTGGAAGTAGGTAGATAGATTGATTCACATGGAAAAGTCTCCAACACAGCTATGTTTAAAAAATGCTTTACATATTGCTTTGTTACATAAATATGGCACAATAAAAAATATATCTGAGCTATTTTTGTATAAAGACAAATGTTGGTAAAGATATGGAGTAACTGGGGCTGGGGATATAAGTCAGTTGGTAGAGTTCTTGCCTTGCATGCATGAGGCTCTGGGTTCAATCCCCAGCACTACAAAAAAAAAAAAAAAAAGATATAGAGCAACTGGAACATTCAGACACTGCTTTGTAGGAGTGTAAAATAGGTACATTTTGGAAAAATTATTTGGGGCTTACTATACACCTGCCCTATAACCCAGTAATTCCACTCGTAGATATTTATCCAAGAGAAATTAGTGTTTATTTTCACAACATGAGGTATATAAGAATGCTCACTGCAGCTATATTCATAATAGCCAAAACCTGAAAACAACTCAGTGACCATTATCAGAAGAACAAGCAAATAAACTGTGGAATATTCACACAGTGGGATGCCGCTTTGCAAAAAGGAACAAACCCATATGCACAACATGAATACATCTCAGAAACATACTGTTGAAGAGAGACCAAGAGTACATATTGATTGTATAAAGTTCCATAACAGCAAAACTAATCCATTATGACAGCAGTCAGAGTAACAGTGAGTTCCAGGGAGAACTTCTGACAGTAAAGAAGACTTGCTAGAACAATGGAAATGTTTGTTTATTTATTTATGTATTCATTAATTCATTTTTTAAAAAAAATATTTTTAGTTGTAGATGGACACAATACCTTTATTTTGTTTATTTCGGATTTTTTTAATGTGGTGCTGGGGATAGAACCCAGTGCCTCATGCATGCTAGGCAAGCACTCTACTGCTGAGCCACAACCCCAGCCCAAAAATGTTTGTATCTCAATCTGGTCACACAGATGCACAGGTACATTAAAGTCCACCAGTTGTGACATTTAAGATTAGTGCATTTTATGTATGTAAATCATAAATTGATGAAGTATTGGGAAGGAAAGAAGAAAAATGAAAGTAGAGAGAGAGGAAAGAAGGAAGGAAGACGATGAATAAAGAGGCTCACACAAGAAGTTATCAGGAAGGAAAAATTATTTTAAGGGAGGTATGATTTTAAAGAAGTTTATTGAAATGCAGTCAGAGGACAGGGGAGTGGTTGCCTAACATATGCAAGACACTGCATTCAATCCCCAGCATCACCAAAATTAATAAAAAAAATTTTAATGTAAAGTAATAAAATAAATTAAAATGAAGTTAGATACTTTTATAGCTATTTAAGTATCCCAGCATACTCCTCATATTTGATTTATAAATATGGCTTATACAGTCCCTTATATTTATAAATATATTTATAAAAATGGCTTATACAGTCCCTTAATTCCAGCCCTACTACAGTATTGGTTTAAGTAAGTTTAAATATGTGCTACTGGATACATTTTAGTAAAGCTCCTATTGTGTGAAGAAAAACTTTATTTTCCCACAACACATTAACATTATAATGTCAACAATGTTAGGAGGAGCTCCCAGATGAGAATTTTGGTAATGCTTAAATTACTTTATCAAAGCCATTTGTCTCCACCACTCTCTTCCTGAGACCAATCTGTCCTATTTCCCACATAAAAACTGGATAATAAAATTAAACAGTGGAACTCAAAGAAAGACTCCAAACCTGAAAAGCCATCTGTTATAATCACCTAACCTATAATGCAGCACTGACAAACCAGAAAAGCAAGCAATGAACTTGGAAACACAGGGGAAATAAATATGAATAAATGTAGCAGAAATTATAGGATTTCTGTAAGGTGTAATGGCTTATAACGTGAAAAAATTAGATCTACAATAGCTATGTCAATATGTTAAGATTCTCAGATGATGGTAAAACTTGAAATTTACCTTATTTTTCCTATATTTAAAATGATTAAAAATTGTTTAGGTATTACATTTATGAAATCAAGTAAAAATGTTATCTTAATAGCTTGCACTGGAATTTCTCTTAGGGAAAGAATTGTCATTGTTTGGGAAAATAACTTGTTTTGCTGTGTGTGGATCTTGGTGAAAATCTAAACGACTAAACAGATAGCTAAACTGCTTTTTCATGTGTCAAGGATTATTATGCTCTACATAGGATAAAGGAGAAAGTGGAGAGGAGAAGGCATAAGCCTAGGAACTAGAGCCAGTGGAACCTGAGAATACACCATGATAATGAGGGGTAGCAGAGGGTGCTTAGGAACAGGGATGCCTAATACTCAAGTTGAAATAATTTGCACAACTATGATATGAACCCCTCCTCCCTCTCTCTGTACCCACTAAATCTTCAGTGATGTCTTCTGCACTCTGAGACTTCATGTCTCAGAGTAGTTTTTGTAAAAACTAAGGAAGATAATATGTCTCAGCCAGAGTTTCTCAACCTCTGCACTATTGACAATTTGGACTGGGTAATTTTTTCTGGGAGGGGTCCTGTCCTCTGTATTGTGGGAGGTTTAGCAGCATCCTTAGCTTTTATCCACTAGATGCCAGTAGAACCCTCCCCAATGGTAATAACCAAACCATCTCCAGATGTTGCCAAAAGTCCCTAGAGGGGTAAAATCACCCCATTTGGCAGCCACTGGTTTAGGCCTACACAACCCAGGGCAGAGACTATACATAGAAGCAGGGATCTAGAGGGAAAAGTGACTTTGAGAAGCCTGCTCCTTGAGAATTACCTGGATCTTGAGAAGAGCTATGGGCTGCCACAGGAAGATCTCATCTAGAGTTCAAAAGGCCTAGGCAGCCCATCTAACATCTCAGTTGTAACCAGGATGATTTTTTTTTTTTTTTTGGTACAGAGACTGAACTCTGAGCCACATCCCCAGCCCTATTTTGTGTTTTATGTAGAGACAGGGTCTCACTGAGTTGCTTAGCGCCTCGCTGTTGCTGAGGCTGGCTTTGAAGTCGTGATTCTCCTGTCTCAGCCTCCCAAAGTGCTGGGATTACAGATGTGCACCACCGCGCCCAGCCAGGACAAATTTTAAGTATTTCCACCATTAAAAAAAAATTTTAGAAAACAAAAGAGAAGGGGAAGAATTAACTTTTCTTTTTCTTCAACTTATAATTAATGCAAAAATAATATTCTTACACACATACACAAAATCAAGTGCTCAATAAGAAGGGAGGGGGCTGGGATTATGGCGCAGTGGTAGCGTGCTCGCCTAGCACGCATAAGGCACTGGGTTCAATCCTCAGCACCACATAAAATAAAATAAAATAAAGATATTCTGTCACCTACAACTAAAAAATAAACATTTAAAAAAAAAAAAAGAAGGGAGCACATCCCACTCTTGACATATGCTCAGTTCTATGAGAAGACTGAGTTTCAAGTTCCACCTCAAAGAATGCTTCTATTATGAAACAAATTTTAATTGAAATATAAGAATAGGAAAAAGTATATGTTTGGGAATCCATAAGAGCCATAGAAACTCAGTTAACTGCAGGTGAGGTAACAACAAAAGCAATGAAGCTAACTTTGTCTGTCCTTCCTCCATAAAGTTTCTCATAGAAATGATCATTAGACTCTGAAGGAAAGAAGTGGAGGAGATCTTGAAAGAGTCTCTACAAATTTCCCCTAATATACAAAAGCAAGGACGGACCAACAATGTAAGAAAAGGCTATGTGAAGGAGCTTTCCTATGGAAAGGTGTCTGCCAAAAAAAGGTTACCAACAGCAGCAGTGCAAAAGCTGGGGAGTGGGAGAGAGGCGTCAAGAGGGCTTCCAGATTTAAAAATATTTTAAATTTTTATCTATCAAACACTTATTTGGTATTTAATATGTGTCAAATATTGTTCTAAGTCCTTTTCGAATATTCATTGCTTTATTTTTCATATAAATTCTGTGAGACAGGTACTAATACTAGCCCCCTTTTAATAGATGGAGAAATGAGGCCCACGATCAAACAGGCAGTAAGACAATGGCAGTCAGGATCTGAATGAAGGCAAACTGCACACAGAGAAAATACACAGGACCTATTAGAAAACAAGAAAATTCAAAAAGAAGGCCTGGGGAGGTAGCTCAGTAGTGGAGCACTGGCCTAGCATGTGCAAGGCCCTGGGTTCAATCCCCAGCATGTGCAGTGCGCTCACGCGCACACACGCGCGCACACACACACACACACACCAAAAATAACACTTGAAGAACTAGAGAAAATGTCTCTGCCTGTAGCAGATTTACTATTAAAGAACAGAATGTTAAGAAAACTTCTCAACAACATTCAAAAAGTTATAACACATATGAACCAAAGTTTATAGGTATAATGAAAAAGAAACAATGAGTGATGAGGGAAAAATATATGGAAGCTTTAAAAAAAATAGTGAATTTAAAATCACAGGGCTGGGGTTGTGGCTCAGTGGTAGAGCACTTGCCTCACATGTGTGAGGCACTGGGTTCGATTCTCAGCACCACATAGAAACAAATGAATAAAGGTCTGTTAACAACTACAAAACATATTAAAATAAAAACACAATGAGCAGATCAGGAGTCTGACATAGGTATGATATCAACCCCAGATGGAGGAGAAGCATGTTAAGAAAACCTCCCTAAGTCAATGAAAGACCTGAGTCCACAGATCAAGAGCATTCAATATATAACAGGCAAAATGACTGAATCTAAGACCTTGGGGTATCTAGGGACTCTTTTTTTTGGTGAGGGTCGGGTACCAGGGATTGAACTCATGGGCACTCGGCCACTGAGCCACATTTTATTTAGAGACAGGGTCTCACTGAGTTGCTTAGAACCTCGCCATTGCTGAGGCTGGCTTTGAACTTGCAATCCTCCTGCCTCTGCCTCCCAAGCCATTGGGATTACAGGCTTGCGCCACTGTGCCCAGCTAATCTAGGGACATTTTTGAAAGTGAAGAAAAACATCTCATAACTGATCAGAAAAGAGATGAGAAAAGTGGATTATCAAAGAAATATATAAGATTGGCATCAGACTTTTCCACAAAAT
>PVHX01026259.1:0-21095 GCA_004024805.1 Geosciurus inauris
AGATTTGGAGTTTCTATTTTTTAAATTTCAGATTGGGGACTTCAAACATGTATCTTGAGGGGAGGAAGGATCAGGGAATCCAGGTGTTACTGTACCGTCTGTCTTTGTGACCCTATGAGTTTGGAGGTATAGTATTTAGTAGTCTCCTACCCTGTGGAGAAAGGAGGGTAAATGAAGGAATAAAGCCTGATAGTCTTCCCAATATTTCCTTGATCTGCATATATGATTTAACATTTAGATTTCACTGACTTGCATATTTTATTAAGGTATCTGGCATGATTCTCATTCAGAGTTACTGTGAGAACATGCTCCACACAGGGTAAGAATGGAACTTAAGGTTTCTGGCCATCAAATTGCCTTTTCTTCCCATCCTTGGTCTTATCTAATAGGAAGAGGAGCCATACATAGACATGTGAACATTTCAGATAGACTCTCTTCTCATCTTATTAAATGGCTGCCCTTTGGGTTGGGGGGCAATATACATGCTGTCATATAGCCAGCCTTGAGGAGGCCAGATTCAGGAAGGTTGCCTATTGTAAATTTTGGGAATTCCAGCTCTTCAGTATCCTAGTTGTGGAGTTACAAATGGATATGTCCCTTGTAGTCTTCAGATTCCTCATCCTGCACAGAGAGTTATGCCAGAGAAAGGCCAGAGTTGATTCATCTAAAGTGAGAACACAGGACAGAATCTCTGACTGCCCAGGTATAGAGGCAGTACTGATGACCATACTATGTTTTGAGACACCTTGGGTGGAAATAGTAGGTATTAGTTAAAGTAGACAAAAAGAAAGGTGGTAGGGAAAATAGTTAAATTTGTTATTTCTGATTTTATATAAATCAAATTTCAAAGATGATATGGAGATTTTCTACCTAGTAGGCTACTCCATTACTTTAAGTAACAAAAAGTTATTGGAAGGAACTCTGGATCTTCTTCAACATCTTAACTAATACAAGTTTTATTGGAGATGGGTACTTTTCTGCCAATGATGGGTACATACTGCCAATGAGGGACCATTAGGGGCATAAAAAGTAGGTGGCTCAGTAGAAAAATGGGATTTTTTTTCTTTTTCTAGATCTTGTCTGAGAACTCACAGCAGTGGGCATAATATGTACTCCTCACATTCTAAAGTGTCACATCTATAGAAGACTTGCTAGGAGGTTGTCTGTTCAGTCTAATTATTGGTTTTTATTATCTATATATAGGAGGCCAGAAAATGCAGGGTAGAATAAGGGACAGAAGAGAACTATACAAAGAAAGGACTCTGGAGATATGAAGATCTCTTTCAAGTCTTCAGGTGACTGATGCATGCATGTGAGGGAACTACCAGAGGTTATGGAAATCACTTGAAATGATTAGAGAGAAAAATCTCCAGTGCTTACCCAAGGGCAAGAAATTCTTATTGTCTCCAATGACCAGAGTGGAAAACCAAATAATTCATCGGACATAGGGTAGAATACTCAGAAGTGGAGAAGAAATAGCCCTAAACTAAATGATATCATAGTGTCAACAAACTCAAAAGTAAGTGTGATGTTGAATGTAAAAAACAATAAAGAAACTCTAATAAAAAAAAGTAAAACCAAAAATAAGTAGAATGATTAAATAAGGATTAGAGTAGAAATCAGTAACACAGAAAAGAAATAGAATCAATGAAACCAAAAGCTAGTTCTTTGACATCAATTATACTGATGAACCTCTAGTTACACTCATCAGAAAAAAAAAGAGTGAATATAAATTACTAGTGTTGGGAGCTATAAGTGATATCACTACAGATATTAAACATCAAAAGGATAATAAGGGAACACTATAAAAAACTTTATCCCAATAGATCTGATGACTGAGATTTTACAGATATTAAACTGCTAGTCTCTCTCCACATTCAATCACCATTTCTTAATATTCTGACTGCTAAATATCTCTAAATCTTATTGATTTATCTCTATCATACAGCATCCTATTCTGAACTAATCAAATCTCCTATTGTATGAAATTCTTAGCCTTAAAACCACTAACTCTCCATGTCCCTCCTATTTTTAAATAATGGTAACCTGATTATATCACCCCTTCCATTATTGTTCAATTTTTTTCATTACCCTAAGAAGTCCAAGTTTTTTAACCTCATTAAATTATTCCAGCTGTTTTGCTCACCATTTTGTCTTCACATTCTCTGCTCCAAAAACAAGTTGTGCTTCCTGTTGCCTCTGAGCACATGCATTTTCCCTCGGCCTAAAATTTTTTTCTTCTTTATATTAATTGGTTAACTTTTACCTTATTTTGGTTTCAGCTTAAAAGTGTATTCCTTCAGAAATACCACTCATATCTGAGATAAATGTTCCTTATGTGCTGACAAAGCTTTCTACATGTCTCCATCCCAAAAATTATTGCAATATGTCATCATTGCCTATTTACTTCTCTGTAATCCTTAATGGGCTAAAAAGCTCATCAAGATGGGGAAATACTTATTCTGTTCATTTTATTGACTCCTCTATAAGACAGAGGCATATAGTAGTCTATTTATAAATAATTGTGAAAGCGATGACTTGAATTTTACTCTATTCAAAACTCAAATTCAATGACACTCTAATTTTCAATACAGGTTATTTTAGGCAGGATGCAAAGAATAGGTTCTTGATTCTAACTTCTGATTGTCTACTGATACATGCTCCATATTGAAAACATGTTTTTTCTCCCTTATAAATTCTCTTGATTTCATATGTATTAACATTATCAATCTATTATCCCAAAGTGAATACTGATTTAATTTAATTGTAGACTTTTGTGACTATTCATAAACCATGAGATGGAAGCAGAAAGCTTTCAATTAGATTATAGTATTTTATTCAGTCTAAGAGTATGTAATTGATTGAGCAGTATATTATACTTTATGAAATTGCTTTTGCTTTTAGTATTGTTCTAAAGTTATTTTCTTTGGCTCTGTCCTTTTGACCAAAACCACTTCCAAAATCAGACTCTAAGCAATCCACATTCCAGGGGAGAGCCCCTTGCCCTCACATACACATTAATTCTAATATTAATTATCTTCCATTTTTAAAACCATTGGTGAATTTTTAATAAAAATTCTAAACTATCTATCTATCATAACCAGAATTTCATGGCAATTTGTACTCTTGTTGTATTTTATCTTTACTTCCTCCTAATTGCTTTTTTCTAATCATTAATGTCACTTTGTTTGCTACTGAAAATGTCAAATATTTATAAAGTTAGAAGAAGGAGTAACATCCAGAAATGAAGTTTTGTTAACATTGGGGTGTTTTTTTATACCACTATACTGCCTTGTTTTTGAACCCTTCCTTTGCCATAGTTGCTTCAAATATTTTCCTCTTATTTGATTGTTATTTTTGCCTTTAAATTTTGGTTTAAATAATTCAAATATGGAGACTTTTGTCTTTTGTACAAGAAAACTTACTGTTATATTTATGTCACTGATGTTATACTTACAAATGGCCTTTTTTACATGGAGTGCACATTATCTATTTTCATCTTATTTTTCAAGATTTTAATTTTTACCATTAGCTCTATAATTTAATATTATGAGTTAATTAATTTTCCAGTTATCAACATTCTTTAAATTATAGTCATTGGTGTGACAGACCTATCTTCAAACATAGTCACATTATATGAGGGGTAGGGCTCCAATATATTAATTTTGTTGGACCCAAGCATTTAGTATATAACATTTGATTTGTAAAAGGGACAGCCTAGAAGGATGCTGCTTCTTCCTATGTAATAACTGCAGATATACCAGTGTCTAAACAAAAGATAAAAGTTCCAGGCCTATCACTGTGTTTGGAACAGTCAGTAGCAAAACTTCCATCCAGTAACAGAGCAATTATCAACATAGCCCAGGGAAATCCCTGGTAGGGCTTTCTTCCTCTACTGTCTACACTACACCTGCCCAGACAGAAAGACTCCACTCTTATGAGACCTACAGAAACACAGGTCACCCAGGCTCTGACACAGTATTTATTATATCAAAATCCACTAATAATAGCCAATTAAGTCACAGGGAAACTGTACTACAATGTTAATTGCATTTAAACTGAATACTATACAAGAAACTGATATCCCAGGACACGTCATTAAGGGAAAATTGCTTACTAAGAAAGATCTCACATGAAAATTTAAGAAATAGCCATCCCAACAAATGCATAAATCTTAATAAGAAACATAAGAAATGAGGAAAAAACCCAAAGCAATATGGTACCTCTTGAAGTTCATAACTCTTTAGTAATGGATTCCAAAGATTCCCAAGTATATGAAATGCCAGACAATTCAAAAGAATGATTTTTTAAAAAACTCAATGAAATTCAAGAGACTAAAAGTACAAAGCTGAATGAATTAAGGAAGACAAGTAGTAAATGAATGGGCACTTCAATAAAGAAATAGAGATTTGGAAAAAGAACCAAATACAAATCTTGGAAATGAAAAGATTTATATGACAGATAAAAAATTTTAATTTAAAGCCTCAATAGAATAGATTAAACAGAATAAACAATATTGGAACATAGGGACAACTTTACCAAAATAGTATATTCAAATAGCAATAGAGAATAAAATAAGAAAGAATGAAGAGAACATGCAAGATCTCTGGGACACCATTGAAAGATCAAACATCTGCATAATTGGGCTGGGATTGTAGCTCAGTGGTAGAACGCTTGCCTCGCATGCGTGAGGCACTGGGTTCAATCCTCAGCACACATAAAAATCAATAAAGATATTGTATCCATCTACAACTAAAAAATATTTTTTAAAAAAGAATATATTCTTTAAAAAAAACATCTGCATAATTGGCACACTGGAGGGAGAACTACAAACTGAGGGCATAGAAAACCTGTTAAATGAGATAATAACAAAATTCCCCAACTCTTTGGAAAGATTAGGCAACCAAGATTACTGTACCCCACAGACTTATCCTTCAGACTCAAAGAAGAAATGAAGACCTTTCAATATGAGTATAAAGCAAAAGAAGTCACAACTATTGGACTGACATTTCAGAGAATAGTTGGAATCTTACATCCAGAAGATGAAAAAAGATTACAAAATCATGAGAACGTGGGAAAGAATAAATCTAAGTAGAAGAGTAGACACAAAAGAGAAATAGGAAAGTGTTTTAGCTTTTCATTGCTTGGAACAAAATACCTGAGAAGAACAACTTAGAAGAAGTGAAGTTTATTTTCATCTCACTGTTTCACTGGTCTTAACTCATTGATCATGAACTTTATCACTCTGGGCCTGAGATGAGGTGAACATCAAGGCAGAAGTGTGTGGCAGAAGAATGCTGCTCAATTTATGGTAACCAGAAAGCAGAGGGGGAGTATGAGGAGTCAGGGACAAGACAGTCCAAGGCCAAACTGACAGTGATCTACTTCCTCCATGCATGCCCTACCTGCCTACAGTTGCCACCCAGTAGTCCATCCAAATTATTATTCCATCAAATGGATTAATTCATTGATAAGGTTATAATCTTCATAATTTAATATTTTCACATCTGAACATTGATGTAAAGACATTATGTATTATTGTATTATGATAATTAATATTATTAAAATGGCCAAAAGCAATATACAGATTCAATGCAATCCCCATAAAATACTGATTATATTCTCCACAGAACTAGAACAAAGGAATTCTAAAATTCATATGGAAGCATAAAAGACCCTGAATATCTAAAGCAATCTTGAGGGTTTTGATCAGATTTTTGGATGCTGTGACTGAAAGACATGACAAGAACAATTTTATTTGAGGCTCATGGTTTCAGAGGTATCAGTCCACAGGTGGCTGACTCCATTGCTCTGTGCCCTGAGGTAAGTCAGACTATCATGGTGAAAGGGTGTGGCAGGGCAAATCAGCTCAAGATATGACAATCAGAAAGCAGAGAGACTGCTCCATTTAATAAGGACAAAATAGGCACACCAAAGGCACACCCCTAGTGACTCACCTCCTCCAGCCACACCATACTGAGACAGAAAGATAGGCCACCCATTTGCAGTCAGGAAAAGTGTCTCAGAGAGGAAAAAGAGGAAGAGAAGATTGGGAAATAAAGCTTATGACCCCAGCTGGTCCTAGCCACAAGGGCAGTTCCTTAACAGCCCCTAGAAATGACCAACTGCAAAGGTACTACTCTTGCACCAACAAACCCACATTCCCACCCTTGGGCTAATAAAGGTTTAGAAATCACTTTTCTCCAGATTTGCTGAAGAAGGAAGAACAGAGAATTGATTGTCCCTTTTCTGAATCCTATATTTATATGTCATCTCACCAATCAACTATAGGAACAGATCAAACCCATAAAAACGCTTAGTAAACAGAAACCCTTTGGCAACTATTTGTTGGGACCCTGCCCCATTTGGGAGCTCTGCTTTCTTTCTTTCTATTGCTCGAATAAATCCTGTTACTCTGCTCTCGCCCATGTGTCAGTGGATTTTGTTCTTCAAATTTGTGATACAAAAGAACCCACACATTCACACTGTTACACTACCTGCCCACAGTTACCACCACCCATTAATGTACATTAATGTACTGATTAGGTTAAGGCTCTCATACCCCAATCATTCATTTCACCTGTAAGTTTTCTTGCATTGTCTGACACATGAGCTTTTGGAGAACACCTCATAGCTCAATCATAACGCTAAGCATGAAAAAAAAAAAAAAAGGTGACGGCATTACCATACCCAATTTCAAAACATGCTATAGAGATATAGTAACAAAACAGCATAGGGGCTGGGGTTGTGGCGCAGTGGTAGCGTGCTCGCCTAGCACGCGGAAGGCACTGGGTTTGATCCTCAGCACCACATAAAAATAAAATAAAAGATATTGTGTCCACCTACAACTAAAAAATAAATATTAAAAAAAAACAGCATAGTATCCATATAAAAACAGATACAGACCAAAGGAACAGAATAGAGGACCCAGACATGAAATCACACATCAATAGCCAACTGATTCTCAAAAAAGGTGCCAAAAACCTACATTGAAGAAAAGATAACCTCTTCAAAACAGGTGCTTGGAAAACTGGATATCCACATGTAGAAGATTCAAACTAGATTCCTATTGCTTATCTTGTACAAAAATCAACTAAAATTGATCAAAGACATTAATGTAAGAACTGAAATACTGATATTAATTCAAGAAAACATAGGGAAAACACTCAGTATAGGCAATGGTTTCCTGAATGAGAATCCTAAGAGATCAGGGAAAAAAAAGAGAAGTGACAAATAGGATTGCACCAAATTGAAAAGCTTCTGCACAGCAAAGGAAACAATCAACAAAGTGAAGCAACAGGCTACAGAACTGGAGAACATTTTTGCTAGCTATTCATTTGACAGAGGGTTCATACCCAGAATATATGAAGAACTCAAACAACAAGTAATCCAATCCAAAAATGGGCAGTTGATCTAAACAGACCCTTTTCAAAAGAAGTACAAATGTTCAATAAATATATAAAAAATACTCAACAGTTTTTGTAATCAGGGAATTGCAATTCAAAACTCCATTGAGATCTCATGTCACCCAGTCAGAATGGCTGTTATGAAAATAATTAAAAATAACAAATGCTAGCAAGAATGTGGGGGAAAACAAACTCTGGTGGGAATGTAAATTAATATAGCCACTATGGTAATCAATATGGAGGTTCCTCAAAAAACTATAAATAGAACTACCATATGATCCAACTATACCACTCCTGGGTACCTATCTGAAGGAAATGAAATCATAAAATACGGATATACATATAGCCAAGTTTATTGTGGCTATTCTATTAACTATTCACAGTAGTTAAGGAATGGAATCATCCTAGGTGTTCACCAACAGATGAATGGATAAAAGAAATATGGTATGTATACACAGTGGAGTATTAATCAGCTATAAATAAGAACGAAATCCTATCATTTGCAGGAAAATGGATGAAACTGGAATTCATCATATTAAGCAAAATAAGGGAGACACAAAAAGACAAGCCTTGGATATTTTGTATCATATATGGAAACAAAAACAAAAACAAATGATCTGAAAGCAGAAGAGGTACAATGAAGGATGGGAAAGGAAACCAGGAGGCCAGGGTAAGGGGGCAGGGAGAGGAGGGCAAGAGAGGGCCCAAGGAAGGTCGACATGATCAAGGCATGATATATGCATATATGTGAAAACCCATTAATTTTTAAAATTAAAGTGTTAATTAGAAAAATCAACATTAAATGAAAGTAAATATTATAGAAGCCTTAAGAGAGAATTGTGAGAATCTTTTTTTGTGTATGTGTAATGCTCAGGATAGAACTCAGAGCCTCATGTATGCTACAACTGAGTTATACCCTCAGCCCTCAGGAATTTTTTGATAAGGGTAAGACAAGATTTTCATAAAATTAGAGAGCATTCTAAACTCTTGTAATTTAAGGGAGAGAATTTTTTTTCTTAAAGATACACATAGTAAATATTTTAACCTTTGCAGGTCACAAGTTCTCTGCTGTATAACTCAGACATTTTAGTGAAGAATAGCCACATATAATACATAAATGAATGAGTACGTCTGTGTTCCAATAAAATGTTATTTACAAAAAGAGGTCGCAGACTGTATGTGTCTCATGGACTATAATTTTATGACCCTTGGTCTAACTCATACAGAATATTTTATAAATTTAAACATTATTTAATAATTTTACAATTTTAAATTATTTTCAAAATTTATTAAATAATAAGTTTAATAATTATTATGATATATTGTATTGTGATACATTTAACCATTATTGTTGAGGTAGACAAATGATGTATGTAGCTAATATGCTTTGAAAAATTGAACACCTGTAAGCTTTTAAAAGCCCCAAGGAAACTTAACTAATGTATTTTCCATAACTCAACAACATGTATATCTAAAAAGAACAAATAATAAAAAAGAGAATCTTTACTATTTTATTCAGTGCTTGGTACCTTGAAGGAACAGATTGGTGACATGAATTTGAAAATTTTTCAAAATGTCATTTTTTATCACTCCTCTTTTTCATATATCTATTTAAAAATATTTAATGGAAAAATTAAAATTACTTATTTATGGTACACAATATAATTTGCTATATGTATATATTGTGAAAATTGTTCTTTTTGACATCTGTAACTAATGAGATACTGAGTGGACTTTCTTAATTTAGCTTTCTTTTTATTTATCTCAAATGTTAGTTTCTATATGATAACTTTCTATAGTCTCCTAGTTAGAAAGAGTGCTTCTGTTCTTGACATTATATTTTGCTTCATAGCTATCAATGACATTATAAGGAGCATTGTGGAAAAGAATATATGAGCATAGGTTGTAAAGCCAGACTCTCCCACTTGTTGATTGTATGACAGTTTATATTTTAATTAAACATATGAGTTTCACTTTGCTATCAATAGTGATAATAACTCCTATCCCATAGGGGTATTTATGAGGCTGACTTGTTAATTAATATAAGTAAAGCATTTAGACCAGCAATTGATACATAGTAACTGCTTAATAAATTATCGTCACTAGATTTTCCCTATTAGACTATAAGCTCCTTGAGGACAAGGATTTTATTTTTTTCATTGATGATAAAACAATTTTCATGGATCATGCTAATATTCAATATATGGTAGCTGATGCTATTACTGCTATTATCATCACATGGTCTAAGCAATCAAAGTTTTGTTAAATCAAATTTTTACTATTCCCCTGATTATTCTATAAAGAAAATGTTGGCCTGCAGTAAAGTCCACAGTGTTAAGAAAAAGAAATTAATAGAGGAATGCTGAAAGGTATATTACAAATTAGCTAACAGCTAAGTCACTTGTGTGCATTTGCCAAGAATAATTCATTCATCTGTGAGGAAGGAGCAGTATTCTCATGAGCTATCTCAAAGTCATGGTTCAATATATTTGTTGGCATTGCTGCTTTTAATTCTCAGTCTAGTTAAGTGAGCAGGATGATAGCTATATTTATGCTAATCTGAATCAAAATATATAGAAATAGAAATTTGTTCAATAGTCTCAGTATCCACCAACCCCTTTTCCTTTCCCATTATATTAGAGTCCCTACTCCTGGACCATCCTCATTACTCTCTCTTGTACTTGGTAAATTTAGTTTGGGGTTAGTCTTCCACTAAATGCATCATGACAATTTCTTACTGAAATCAGCAAAGTGTTTCCATTTTCCTTTTCTTCCCTATCACATTCAGATTAATTCAATTTCCCCCTAATCTGTGTTCAGTTTTACTCTTTGTATGTGCATTAGTGCCTCGAACTTCATCCAATATGGACATCTTTGTATGTCAAGGCTTAAAGGTTATCCACAACTTTTCATTTACTCACAAGTGTCAGCAATTTTATTTGTCCTTGGACAATTTCTTTATGAGAAAAACTAGGCTATTCCTGAAAAAAAATTAACAGTATTACCAATTAGGAGACTCCAGAGCTTCTAAAAAGCTGGTTGGTTAAGAATTCCAGGAATTTTATAATAGACCTAACCCTAGTACTGATTTTTAAAAAATGTCCTTGAGTTTATCATTCACTGATTTTGTAAAAATAAATTTTCCTGCTTGAGAGCTAAACTTAGAAATGAGCTTTGAATAAACAGTAAGGTTCTGGGGCTCAGTTTATTTTCTTGTCAAGATCTTAATAGCTCTTCTTTTTTTGTGTAAGTGCAGTTGACTATTATGATAAAATCCATCTAATTAGCTATCAATATTTGACAGAATACTTTTTAGTAGTGCCATTCATTCAACTCAACAGAGCAGTCATTTCAATCAAGGAAAGCACACCAGCCATTCAAATGAGAGAATACTGCCAGAGCTGGGTTTCATCTTAATGGGCTCAACAAAGGATATAAAACTTCAGGGCTTCTATTAGCCAATATAGCTCGTTAATATTGTGACTGGGACTGTCAGTATCCATTTTCAAAACTATCAGTGTTTAGAACTCATCCTGAATAGATATGAGAAAAGGGAAAACAGGCTTTATATATGTTATTTTCATCTAGCAACATGTTGATTTCTCTTTGATCATCACAACCTCATATCACATACAGTCTCATAAACGTCATTGACCTTTTTCTTTTTCTTTTTCTTTTCAAATGGGCAATTATAGCTCTATAATTTCTGGGAAACTATGAGCTTGTTACTTTACTTCTCTGAATCATATTCTCATTCTTTTCAAAATAGGAATAATGATAGCAGGACTACTAGCTAGCTTTTGTTCCATAACAACCACAGAATTACTGAGGCTTACAAGAATACACATGTATTCTGATTTACATTTTGGCAGGTCAGCTGACTAGAAGCTGATGTAAGGACTCAGCTGGCCTTGCCTCCAGGCTGGGGATTAGGTCCAGGTCTGCCTCACATGTCCCTCTTCTTCTGAGACTAGCTTTGTGGGGCATGTTCTTCTCATGATAATGGTAAAAGCTCAACTGTAAAAGTGTATTTCAAGCCTTTGCTTTCATGTTGTTTGTTACTATCCCATTAATGAAAGCAACTTTGAAGTTCAATATCAGTGTGGTGAAGAAGTATTCCAAGCACATGGGGTAGGGTGAATGGTGAATACTCTCTGAATAACAATATAATATATTATACCCAACCCCACACAATAATTAGGAAGAGTCTGTGAAATTAGGTATTTGAGAGCTCTTTGTAAGTTGTGACGTGCACCTTATGACAGGAAATATATAAATGCTCTATCATAAAATTCTAACAAGTTTCCTTTTGGTATTGACCTGCTACCTATTCCATAAGCTTCTACCAAGAAAAGTCATATATGATACTTCCTAGCAGTTGTTGACTTAGAGTATCGAGGTATCTTTGCACATTTTTATAGTGGGAGGTTAAGAATCAGGAGTGTCTATTACAGTCTAGGATGTTTAAACTACTTCTTGGCTTACTATTAGACTTTAAATTCAAGGAGAAAGCAAGCCAAGGGAAGAAGATTATGCTTGAACAGTCTTCATGATAAAATAGTAGTAATTAGTTTGAGCAAAATTCCATAATAGTTTTTTTTTTCTTTTTGCACTTTGTGGGAACCAAATGGCAGACAGATAAAACAAATTACTTTACTTGGGGTAATTAGCAAACAATTATAAGGTTCTGCCCAAGTTCTCCCAGAAGTACAAAGAGCATGCCCTGTTTTTCGAAGAACTTTATGTGGCTTCATACCTAATTTTCTAAACTCATTGCAAAATTTGGCAGCAACCTCACCACAAACATTGAAACATCTAGCGTACCTGGGAGATGGTAGCAATACTAATTTAATGATGAGAGGGAGGAGGTAAGAAGAAATGTGATGTTTTTATTTCTTTGTCTTATTTACTTGTTTAGCCATCATTTTTAGCCCCCAATTTGCTTTTGCATTTTTATGTAGATATCACAAAATTCCTAAGAATTAAGATCTACATGGTTATATACCAAATCTAGGATTGAGAATTAAAATATTATTGTGTCTTTAAGTCCAGAGTATTTAATTTGAGAACAATAACATCGAGAAAAAGAATTATCCTCTTGATAGAGGTCATAGAAAATTCAAATTAATTCCTAATCACAAATGACTCAGGAAAACATAGTTCACATAGTGTTTTGATTGAAGGACATGGAGTCCTTCACAATAAGGTTGCTGCCAACTGACAAAAATAAGGGCATCTCTTTATGCTGAAAATGGGGATAATAACACAGCATATCAGGTTCTGTTTGGGCATGAAAGCTGTAAGAACTACCCACATTAAATATGACAAACACTTAAGATAATCAAATGTGTTTAGTGACATTCATCACTTAAAAATCTTTTCTAATTCACATATTCACTGCAAAGGAAATAATAGGATTGATTTTCTCTCTTTTTAATGTATGAAATTTGGAGAATAGCTATGTCATGCCTTAATTTTTAAATTCCTAGTCATGAAACTTTTTTGGCATAATCATGATTGTTATGATCATTTGGATATTTCTTTGTCATCAGAATGTATATATTTTTTCAATGTTTTTATTTTAAAGTGGCTTTACTATCATCATCAATTCTTTTCCTTAGTTTTGCCAGATTACTCTTCATTTTCTGCTGATTTACTTATATATTTTTATTTATTTATTTTTTGGTACTGGGGACTGAACCTGGGGGCACTTTATCAGCAAGCTACATTCTCTTTTTATTTTTTTATTTTGAGACAGGGTCTCACTAAGCTGCTGAGGCTCTCTCTAAGGTGCTGAGGCTGGCCTTGATCTTGTAATCCTTTTGCCTCAGTTTCCAAAGTTGTTGGAATTACAGGGCATGTGTCACTGTGCCCAGTTTATTATTTGAACTTTTTCCTCCAATGGTCCATATTTCTTTCTTTGAAATTATAAATATGCTTGCTGAAGCTATTTTTGTGTTTTGGGAGGATAATGCATCTGAAGTACATTTTTTTTGTTCCTTTTACTTACTTGTGTTCACACATCCCCAAGTTTTTTACAGTGTCTGTGTATATAGCCCAGTTAAACTCTACTTCCTTATCTGTGGATGGGGTAGGCCTGATAGATTTAGCCAATAAAAATGCAGGATATGCAGTTAAATTTGAATGTTAAATAAACAATAGATATATTTTAATGTTATAAATATGTCCCATTTAGTATTTGGAGCATTCTTATACTGTGGTAGTATAATTCTAAAGGGTATTTTCACACTCTGTCTCCTTGTGTTTCTCGCTTTGAAAGCACCTTTCAGAGAGGAGATCAACATAAACCAAAGTGGAGCCTCTGAGCTCACAGGTTTTTAAGACTTTGCTGTGGATCCAATTGATGATTTCCCTTTCCTCCTGGTCTCAACTATTTTGATTTAGAGCGTAGGTCAGAAATAATATATAGTAGAATTGTGAAATCCCTTCATCAACCTATCTCCTATAACATTTTCTGATTTGGAACTGGACCACCCAGTTCTCTCATAGTCCACCCATACCACAATCTTCATTGGTCCAAGTATAGAAATTTCAATTCAGCCTCTCAAGATCCTATAAGAAGATCAAGGGCAGGGGAAGAGAGTTTTGGTTTTTAGCACTCTTCTGATATAAGTAAAAAATCCACTGAATTTTGGCAGATATTTAGGAAGTGTGGTTTGGGGTTATCGCTCTTTCTTGGGTTCATGTAGATGGGTCTTCCCCATTTATTCTCTTCTGAGGTTGTCGTGGGGAGGTATAGAGTAAACATTTTTACTATAACATCTTCTATCAAAAATTTGTGTAGGTTTTCAATATGGATCCTGTTATCTCTGATAATAAGTAAATACTTATTGAGCAATTGCCACATGAAAATCTCTAAATGAATCATTTTATTTGGGTTTATGCAAAACCACTCTATTATTCTGCCTACCAATTTATAGATAAAGAAAGAAAAGCTTGGACAATGTAGCCGGTTTTCCAAAGTTGCAGCTATTAAATGACACAGATACAGGATTTTAATCTATCTCCAGAATGCGTTTATAACTGCTATACAACTCTACCTTCAACCTCAGAGAAAGACTTTCACTAAAGAGGAACATTTTCAACTTTCAAAATCATCACTGTTCTGGCATTTGGTTGGTTAAAATGTCTCAGTAATGAAGGAAAGAGTACTATAATCAGATAACCTGGTCAAGAGGTTGGTGGAGACAGTGTGGATGGGGTAATGCAGAGTCAGGAGAACCACTCTCTTTGACTTCCTTACATGTGTGTCCTGTCCTTCACTCAAAGGTATAGGTCTTCTGAGGTTTCTAAAAATCTCTCTTCATACATTTTCTGTGGTCTCTCTGAACAAAGGACACTTCCAGGTGCTGTTGCACACCAGGAGCTCCATCCTCCAGTGGATATTCAGCCAAGGAATCATGAAGAGAACAGAAAATTCAATACTGATGTAGCAACTTTGTGGAATTGATTTAAACGTTGCATTAACTATGTCTTATTAGTCTACATATAAATAAACAGTAGAGATCTCTACATAGGACACAGGATGTGCTGGAATAAAGATGAGTTAGGGAAAAATCAGATTGCCTGTAACCTATTTTGTCTGTACTTCAGTGGGGAGAGGTCAAAAACGGTATCCTGTGCCAATGTTGCATTCATTCTTTCTGCAACCCCTTTCAAAAGAGATTAGGTTCCTATTACTTTATTACTGCAATAAAATGTACAGCCCAAATTATGGAATGAAAGAGCTTCTGCTACAGAAGCTGTAATAGAAGAAGCTGTATCTTAAGTGTCAGCTTGTAAAATTGACATAAAGTCAATCTTTTATAGAGAAAATACCTTCTAATTTCTCACTGCAGAATATGCACCATCAGATATAAAGTAACATGCAAGCTGATTTTTTCAAAAGTGAAATATTTTTGCATAAAAGCCTTCTATTAATTTTAATTAAATTTGAATTTTAAAAGCCTTCTAATAATTTAATTATTCTATTACATTTTATAGCATAATGCAGAGCATTGTTAATTTTAGTTGATTTTTTTTGGTGATAGAACTTCTAGTTAACTAGTTAATACTAGGTAAATTCAGAGACTGTTTGAAGAGCATTAATTTTTAGTTTTTGCATCAAAACCTTTTTAATCCTTTCCCTATTTTTCTCTTTTGCTTCTCTTCCATGTCCCCTTCTCATTCATTTCAGAGTAGACTCTTCTGTCCTTATGAACTGATGTGACAGAAGAAGCATGTCCATTTTTGTCCTGTCTTTTCTCATATCATAACTGTACTTTCATACTTATATGCAGTGTAGATATCAGAACTGGATTTACTTTTGGAAAAGGAGATCACAGTCAAGGTCATCCTTCTGAATTTTCATAGTAGATGAGAGGAATGTTTTATGTGATCCACTGATATCTTCCAATAGACACTGTCTTCACAAACAATACAAACTTGACTCACAGATTATATATGGCTGAGTTTTATGTTTTCTAAGGTCTCTATTATATAAGTGATAGAAGAGATTTTGCACGTGAGGCATATTGTTTTAGTTGCTATAAAAGGAACTTTGAGGCAATACACAAAAGCAATATTGTATTTTAGTATAATATTTATCATAATAGTAATTGTACTGATGCAAATTGGGAGCAACCAACAGATTTAAGCCATTTGAATCCTTTAATACACTATTAAATCATTTTATGTCATAAACAACATTACACTTTTATGTTGCCAAGGATTATAAGAGATATATTTTTGCCTTTCTATTCCAACCACCTCATCCTCCTAATTCATATCTCTCAGTTGAATTACCTTTTATTTTAGTTTACCTAGTGATTTCATGGATATTACCTAATTTGTTCCTCAGAGCAATTTTTGCATGTGGAAAGGGAAAATATAGCTATTTCCATTTTATTAATATGACAAAGGAATCTTGGGGAGACTCAGTGATTTAAGGGGAAGTTAGAAACCAGAGACTCAAAGGGGCTGAGTTGTACACCAGAACAAGCTATACCTTGACTGTAAGAATTTCAGCACCAAGTGATGGGCTCAGTATGATGTTTACTATGAATAGGTAGCATTATTTTTGCAGTGTTGCAGATCAAACCCAGGGCCTCACACATGCAAGGCAAGTAGCAAATGAGTCTTCAGCTCATGCCACTACTTCCTTCTTTGGAGTGTAGCATAACAGGGATTTGTATATCATATAAAAGACATAAACATTCCATTCAACTGCAGAGATATCCAATGTGATGAGAACTGAGAAAAATGTTTGAGAAGAGGTGATTTATTATTGTTCTTTTATGTGGTACTGGGTAATCAAACCTAGAGCTCACACAGGCTAGGCAAGTTCTCTAGCACTAAGCTCCATCCCCAGTCTTTCATTATTGTTAAAACTAGTGTAAACCCCATGACAAATTTTTTGTATCTCAATATGTTCTTTGAGTACTGTGATAACTGACAACGAAACATATTTCTAAATACCATTGTGTCAGGAACTGCAAGTACTCTCATCATCATCAGAGCACTTTGATCTCTGTGTGTGTAATTCACTCATATGTTGTGTAAATCAGATAGAATGTTTTACAACAGTATTTTAATCATAAATTTACTTCTCCACTGGCGGTTTTAGAAACCATTATGAACCTGTTAACTGTTCTTCACATTATATTCTTATGCCTTTGTCCTTTGTCAACATCACACTCCACTGGGAATTGTTTTTCCCCCTCTTTTCTGCTATCCATATTTCCTGCCTCATTGCTCAACTTAAAATTTTATCCTTTCTTGGAAACCTTCACAATCCAACTTTAGATCACAAATAGTCCTTCACTTGCCTTAATCTCAGCAATATTTTATGAAGACATTATAGTTTAATATAGGATTTTGAGATTCTCGTGCCATATTTGATTGTATCACTCTCTTAATGCATTATGTCTTGCCTTTTGTACCAGATGGGGAACTCTTAAAAGCTAGGATCCTAGTTTTCTTAACACCTTTCTTTTTTTCTCATGGACTGCCATTTTTTCTTTTTATCAATCATGTTCTGACCTCTTTCTATAGCTTGTAATTTGCTTTCTGGCCTCTTTCTTATAAGACTTTGGGGGTTCCATATTGACTACACATGTAGATGAGATTTGTTTTTGAATTCCATGTGTCTACTGAGTATGAGAGTGCTCACCTCTCAACTTTAGGATATTCAAAATCAATTATTTTTTTCTCTTTGAAAATAGCTATCCTAACTGGAGTGAGGTGATATTTCATTGTGGTTTTGATTTGCATGTCCCTGATGATTAGTGATATCGAGCTTTTTTGCATACACATGTTGGTTATTTGTACATATTATTTATTGAAAAATACATGTTCTATTTAAGGCTATTGACTCATTTTAAATTGAATTATTATTATTATTTTGCTATTGAATTGTTTGAATTACTTCTATATTTTGGATGTTACCCACTTATTGCATGTATAGAATGCAATTTTTCCCATTCTGTAGGTTGTCTCTTCATTCTATTGATTGTTTTGTTTGCTGTACAAAAGCTTTTTACTTTAATGTAATTCTATTTGTCTATTTTTGCTTTGTTTTCTGTGTATTTATGGTCTTATCCAAAAAACTTACACAGAATTGGTGAGAATGTAAATTAGCATAGTCATTGTGGAAAACAACATGGAAGTTCCTCAAAAAATTAAATATTAAATTGTCATTTTATTTAATAATCCCACTCCTGGTATATATTCAAAAGAAATGAAATCAGTATGTTGAAGAGGCATCTGTGCTCCCATTATTTTATTACTACATAATTAACATAGCCAAGAAATGAAAACTACCTAATTGTTCATCATCTAAGCAATGGATAGAGAAAATGTGGTACATAGACATAATGGAATGCTATTCAGACATGAAAGGATGAATTCCTGTCATTTATTACAACATGAATAGAAATGGAGGCTATTATGGTAAGTTAAATAAGCCAAGCACAAAAAGACAATTACCACATGATCTCACTTATATGTCAAAAAATTTATATATATATATATATAAAAGAAAAGTTGATCTCATAGAAGTGGAGAGTAGAATGGTGGTTATAAGAGGCTAGGGAGGGTAAGGTGGTAGAAGGGATGGAGAAGGAAAGATCAATAGGTACAGAGTTAAAGTTAGATAGGAGCAAGAAGTTCTGATGTTCCATTGCACAGTATGGTGACTATAGATAATAGTACTATACTGTACATTTCAGAAAGCTAGAAGGAAATATTTTGCAAGTTTTTACCACAGATAAATGATAAATATCTGGGGAAATAGATATATTTAACCTGACTTAATTACACAACACAGTGCCAGGCACAGTGGGCCATGCCTGTAATCCCAGCAACTCAGGAGATTGAGGCAGGAGGATGGTAATGTTGAGGCCGGCCTGGGAAATTTAGTAAGACCCTGTCTCAAAATAAAATTTTAAAAGCTCAGTGGTAGTGCTTGCCTAGTATGTGTGAGACTCTGGGTTCAAACCCCAGTACTCAACAATGACAAAAAATTAAAGACAAAAATACACAATGAATACCTGAATCAAAATATCACAGAGAACCCCATTAATATATAATGTATTATTTTATGTGTCTGTTTAAAAAACCCGGATAAATACTTTAAAAATAAAGTTTAAAAAGTAAGCCGGGTGCCGTGGCTCAAGCCTGTAATCCCATCACTTAGGGAGACTGAGATAGGAGAATCGTGAGTTCAAAGCCAGCCTCAGCAATGGCGAGGTGCTAAGCAACTCAGTGAGACCCTGTCTCTACATAAAACACAAAATAGGACTGGGGATGTGGCTCAGTGGTCGAGTACCCCTGAGTTCAATCCCTGGTACCCAAAAAAAAAAAGTTTAAAAAGTCAATATCTGGGGGCTGGGGTTGTGGATGAGTGGCAGAGCACTTACCTTGCACTTGTGAGGCACTGGGTTCGATACTCAGCACTACGTAAAATTAAAAAAACGAAATAAAGATACTGAGTCCATATATAACTAAAAATATTTTTTAAAAGTCTAATATCTGTAGCAAATAATTGTCAAGTGTTTACTGCATATGAACACTGGGAACAGAGGGATGAACATTACAGAAAACATCTCTGTTCCTGAATAGCACATATTCAAATGTCAGGAAACAGGTAATAAACAAAGAGATAAACGTGATATTTTCAGTGTAATGAAAGAAAACATATAATGATATTTAAGTGTAAATATGAAAATAGAACTAGATGATAGAACTGTGTGTGCTTGTAAACTAGGTTAAATAGTCTTGGAGGTCCTTTCTGAAGGGGGAAAATTTCATTTGAGACCTAAATGACAAGAAGCATCTGAGAGGAAAGAATGTTTTAGTCAAAATGAAAAGCAAGTGCAAAGGCCCTGAAGTGCAAACACGCTTGATATGTTCATAGGCAGCAAGGAATGGCTGAATACCTTTAGAGAAAAGGCCTTAAGTGATATTTTGTTTGACATCAAAAAAATTATACTGATCCAAACTTATGTTATTAAATAATCCTAGGATATTTGGACATTAAAAGTTCATTAGTAAAAATTCTAATCTGATTAGAACTTTTGGAGTGGGCTATTGCTTAAATATCACTTCAAATTATTAGGGAGAAAACTTTATTTTCATAAATGAGATAATACTTTTTAAAAAATTTAGTATTAGTTCATTATAGTCATACATAATATTGGGGTTCATTTTGATATAATTATACAAGCATTTGATATAATTTGCTCCAATTCAATCTCCATTACTCTCCCTTTGTAACAAATCAATCAACTATGTTTTTTGTGCACCTACTAGGTTTTATGTGTGTTGTGAGCAAGCTGCATGAGAAAAATACAAAGTAATACAAATATGAATTTTTACCTTCATGACAAACAGAGCTCAGTTGCTGGGAATGGTCATAATCCCACAAAAAGATAACTAATGATATTATACCATATCTAATACAAATGAGTCATGAAGTGATGGGGAAAATGCCATATCAATTATTTCTTATTGTACTTGTTCATATCATAAAGTTTTAAAATTGATTTTGCATTTTCTTTGGTCAAAAATGATTTCTTTTACAGGAATGATTTCTTTCTATGCTATTTACAATTCTTCCTATTCTATTAGGTAGCAGCTCAACATGTAAAAAAAATCTTTCATTAGGTATTAATTTATATTTTGATGATGTTTAACCATTGCAAACAAAGGAAACAAATTTAACTTTAGTCACTGTTGACAAATAAGAGAGGCATGATGTAGTTGTTGATATTTACCAATTGTTGATAATGATATATGCCAATTGTTGGTATTTACCCTATTTCTTCTAAAGTGAAGTATAAGGGGTTGCTGGGCCCTGTGCATTACATCCACATTTTAGAGTGTTTTTTTTTCAGTAGTGTACCTTGAAGTGATCAAGGTTGTTGAAATATCCAAAGTTGCTAGATGCCTGTCAATGGGACCTGCTTGATACTGAAAAAGGCCTACAAGCAAATAGAAAAATACAGCTCAGTGAAGAGTTAAATCAATAGTGTAAACGGACTCTTAGCACCTCATTGACTTTCACTGGTCATTGAGTCAGGTCCATGCTGTTTGTTGAGGGTCAGTTCAGTAACTTTTTCTTCCTTTTATCATCTGCTTGTCAGTTCAATCTTTTGAGGCCACAGCTACTGAAGACTATTGGAGATGTTA
>PVHX01026260.1:0-21091 GCA_004024805.1 Geosciurus inauris
GTGGGGCTTAATATATTTAAGTGGCTAAAGGTCTACAGGATATTTAATATTTAACTATTTTTTTATTTTTTAAAATTTTATTGACTGGGCTCACAATATCATGATTTTCTTTTTTTAAAATAACTTTATTTAGGTTTTTGTTTTTTGTTTTTTGTTTTTTTTTGTGGTGCTAAGGATCAAACCCAGTGCCTCACATGTTCTAAGCAAGCACTCTACCACTGAACTACAACCCCAGCCCAATATTTAACTGTTGATTGGTTGTCACATTGCGAACAATCTTTTTAGCAAAATCTGATAGATTCATAGAACTGTGTTTAGTGGTAACAGGGCTGTCCCCATTCCTCTGTCTGTTGCTGCTTGTCTTGGGGCCACAGGAGGGGCTCTGGTCCAGGGGTTTCAGGCTGTGTCTGGAATTGAATGAGTCATTCCTAATGCATAGAATTCCATGCAGAAATTGATGAAAGGAAAAGTAGACTTTTGGTAGGTCATTGCAAAATGGGTGGGTAAATGGCAGGCAGAGGCTGACATTTGCGTTTATAGGCAAACCAATGAATTCCGTATGTATTTACATAGCTCTTTCTCAGAGATTAAAAAACAACAACGAAAACCAGCCACAGAGCCACTGCCTTTCCCTCTCTCACTGTTATCCTAAGTGATCACCAGTTCTTATTATAGCTAAGCAGTCCCCTTAAATTGAAGGATTAAGTCAGTCACCCCAATATAGTCTACCCTTGGGAAGGTTGATGTGTTCATAAAATCCCAAGTTATTTTCTGAGAACTATGTTTATTAAACTTTGAATACTATCATTAAATTCCCAAATGACATTGAATATAATAAAGAAAAAATATTTTTGAAAGAGGTAGATGCCAAAGAAGTTTTGCCATAAATTCCCAAAGAGGAAAACACACTTAAAAATTTGAGACTTTTAAAATTGAAATTGAGTCAGCACTTCCTTAAAAACACTTTCCTTTTTGCTGAGAAGAACTTAGGAACAAGAGTAGCAATCGACGTTTCTCCTCAATCATATCTCAGACTAATGGAACAGAGTGTTTTCTGGTTAAGCATTCTTCATTCCTGCATCTGGAACCACCCAGGCTGATGAATGGAATTGATCTGATATTTAGCTTTGCCAAGCATTATTTAATATTCTAATTGAAGAGCTTTGGATTTAATTTGAAAAAGAGGACACATATCAACCAATATCTTATTCTCAATCTTCCTTTTTTTTTTCTTGTCTTCATGGTGACCTGGTATTCCTCTGTGACCAGTGCTTCGGTTCATCTATTGTGTCTGATGACAAAAATTCAGGGACTAGACTGTCCATAAAAAACACGTAATTTAAACATTTGAGAAGACACCATTAATGTACATTGAGAAAGTTTGAAATCTATCTATCTACATGTATCTATAACACCCTGATAATTGTTTTAAAATTTTGACAATATTAAAAAGTATTTTTAGAGCACTTTTAGTTTTACAGTGAAACAAAAGGTTGATACAGAGATGTCTCATATACCCTCGTCCCCACACGAGCACAACCTCTCCCAGGATCAACATGCCCCACCAGAGTAATACATTTGTTATGACTGATTAACCTGTTGACTGATTAACACCATTCTCACCCACAGTCCCTCGTTGATACTAGAATTCACTCTTGGTATTGTATGTTATATAGGTTTAGACAAATATTATGCCATGTATCCACCATTGTAGTATCATATAAATATTTTTATTAACCATAATTAAAAGTAATTCTTTAAAATAAGATACCTAATGAATGTTAAAATTTACATTTTTTTCTTAAATTCTGTAGGACTTTTTAGTCTTACACGTTATTTAAATCAGGATCTAAATAGGGTTCACATACTGAGATTGATTGACATGTATTTAAGCCTCTTTTTATCTCTTCACACCCCTGTCCCTGTCTCTCTCTCTTTGCAACTTATTTGTTGAGGAAATTAGGTCATTCATTCTACAGAGTTTCCCACCATGTGCATCTTGCTCATTGCATTCCTGCAATGTCTTTAACAGGTGCCTCTGTCCTTTGTATTTCCTATGCATTGGTAGTTGGATGGAGGGTCAGATTCAGTTTTGCCTTTTGGCAAAACTCCTTCATGGATGGTGCTATCTGCACCTGCATGATGCTTAGTTGCCTCTCTCTATGAGGTGGTGACAGCTCCTGGGGATCACTGATCAAATTCATTAATTCATAGGTGGACCCCGACTTTTAATTTTGAAAAAATTATAAACTCATAGGAAGTCACAAAAATAGTATACAGTCACACGTAGTGGGTACTGAACTTCTCTCATCTGTATAAGTAACATAAAATCCTAGCTCAATAGCAACACCAGGCAATTGACACCAGTACAATAGCAAAACATACTTTTAGATGTGCTCTGGTAAGAAGATTTTACTTTTAAAAATCCACTTGTAAAAGAATCAAAATCAGTACTGTGGTTTGATTAATTATATGTGAATTTCAGTTTTGTTCCATCTCAAATATCAAGATCTTTTTCTGAAAGTTAATTTGTGAACCCAGGTTAAAATGACATCAAAGCTATCTTTATTTTGGGCTGAAGACAGGATTGACATTGTCTGATCCCGTTTCAGATTTATTTGTAATTCAGTGGTCTAAGTTTAGAGAAGTGTCGAGAAAAAAAATGCCAAAGACTCATTTTCCTTTCCTAGGTGCAAAAATTCTCCGGCATTTTACAGGCAAGATCATCTTTTTCCTTTGAAATTTGGGTAATCACGTAATGACTTCATGGAAAAGTAACATACACATCCAACAGGACAGCAAATGTACATATAGTGCTTTTTAATTTACAAAATGTTTTAGTTAAATAAAACTACACTATAATAAGTTATCTGGGCTGAAGAGTTGATATAGAAAATATCTTGCTAGGTATATGAATTCTTTTGTGATAGCACAAGAAAACTTGGCAATTTTGACATGTTAATAATACTGTTTACAGCAGTTTTACTATCCTATTTGAAGGAATATTTCCACAGACTCTTTTGCTTCCTTTTGAAGCTTAAAATTATTCTTTAGGGTGGTAACTTGCAAGAGAAAAATAATCTGGGAGATCATTTGGACTCTCTGCTCATGTTACAGGAGGAACTGAGTGAGACTCAAAGAAGTCAAGCAATTTGCTAGAGGTCTCCCAGCAGGCTATTGGCTGGGCCAGTCAAGTTGTGCCTCTTCACCACCATCAGGATTTGGGGCAGATGCAGCAGCAAGGGTGAAGAGACAGAGGCAGAGAGAATGTGCTACTTTCAAGGACCTGCAAAGAGACTCTAGGTTCCACGAGGGCAGGGGCAGGTCTTCCTGTCCACTATTGTATCTCCAGAGCTTACTACAGCATTGGCACAGAGAAGGCATGTGTGGGCATGTGTGAGTCGTTCAGTGTGGCTCTAGTATAGGATTTGTATGGGGGGAGTGGCAGGAGATGAGATGCTTCAGGTTGTCAGGGACAGTTCATCACACAAATTTTGCATGATGTTAGAGTTTGTATTTTATGCTAATGGATGATATCCCTGAAGAATTGTAATATAACATAATCACATTACCATTTTAGAAAGAGCATTTGGCTTGAATGATGAAAGATGATCAGCAAGAAGCTGATGAGCCTGGGACAGAGATACCACAGAGAAAGCCATGGTGGCCAGGAAGGGAGCAGTGATAAGGATCTGAACTAAGGCAGCGACATGGGGGGCGGTGGTGGTGGTGTGGAGTTTACAGAGTTGTATTTGAAAGATTCTTAACAGGTAGAAGTGGTTAAACTGTGACTAATGTGGAGAGGGGCGGCTGAGGCAGGCATGGGTAAAAGAGCTTGATGATGCTTTGCTGGGATAAGGAAGGCAGGCTTACTGAGTGAAGGTGAGGAGATTAACTCTGGAGATGATGGACAGAGATCTGGAGCTCACAAGAGTGCCAGCTCCTCAGGGATGAGATGGCACATCAAAAGTGTACAGATTTAGCCATGATTTTTTAAAAAATATTTTTAGTTGTAGATGGACACAATACATCTATCTTTCTATCTATCTATTTATTTATATGTGGTGCTGAGAATCAAACCCAGTGCCTCACACGTGCTAGGCAAGTGCTCTTCCACAAAGCCCCAGCCCCAGCCTCATTAACCACAGTTTTTAAAGAGCATTTTGTCTATGCAATGTAATCCTCGGTGTTTTTCAGGCACTAAGAAAGTCATCCAGTTTGTTGTTTCTTTGCACAAATTCTGAAAATAAAAGTGCTTCCGATGGTTTCAAAACCTTAAAAACATGGTGTCAGTTTCTCTTTTCGCTCTGTCCACACTTATTTGAAGAGGCTGAGCTTTGTAGACAGGAGAGCAGAGAGTAGGACCACCAGGGGGCAATGTCACCTGTTGCACACACTACTCAGCAAAACAAGCCCTCTACTGGGGGCTGAGCCACCACCTGGTGTAGAGCATATCCTGCTTGGAATATGAATTTCTTTATGATAGCATACATAAAAGAAGTATGCTTCTTGGTTCTCATGACCTTTCTTCCCAGCCCATCGCTCTTCAGCCGCTTAGCCCAGTTTTCTTCTAACTCATACAATGACCCCTTCCTCAGAGGAATCCTGGAAAATACAACTTTCTGTCTCATTACATTTCTGCCCTTTTAGAGCTGGCTTCTCACTTTAGCACATTCATCTATTTGGACTTCTGGATGTCTTTCTAACTTATAAGCTCTATGAGGGGAGAAAGTGCAACTTATTCCTCTTCTAAAATCCAGCTCCACGTTTAGTTCTTAGTATAGTTCTTTAGTAAGTGGACTTGAAAAGTATTTTGCAGTTTAGGTTTACAGCATTTTTTATAAATGAAATTTCCATACAAATTATTGTAAGACCTTTTGTGAAAGAAACAAATGCCCCACTCTTTCTCATTTGGCTCATTCAGAAATCTTTTTTACACTAAAAATAGTGCTTAGAATATGACATACTTTCTATGAAAATTGGGGTTGTGTTTCAGTGATAGAGCACTTGCCTTGCACATGTGAGGCACTAGTTTCAATCCTCAGCACCACATAAAATAAATAAATGAAGGTACTGTGTTCATCTACAACTAAAACATTTTTTTAAAAAAATTATTTTTATTTTTTTGAACTTAAGGTATACCTATTTTTGTTTTGTTTTTTGTTTTTTTTGTACCAGGGATTGAACTCAGGGGCACTCGACCACTGAGCCACATCCCCAGCCCTATTTTGTGTTTTATGTAGAGACAGGGTCTCACTGAGTTGCTTAGCGCTTCGCCGTTGCTGAGGCTGGCTTTGAACTCGCGATTCTCCTGTCTCAGCCTCCCTAAGTGCTGGGATTACAGGCTTGAGCCACCACGCCCGGCTAAGGTATACCTATTTTTAATGACCTTTAGCATATGGATTTTGCAATGCCTTAGATTTTATTCATATGACTTTTAAAGTGAGGATTGGTTGCATTTTGGGAAGATTGAATTTCCACAAAAATGCCCAGGTCTTCTGTGGGGATCAGCAAGGGTGAGAATAGGATATTCATTTTGCAACAAAAAATAAACCAGCTGGTCTCTAAGTGGGCCAGTTAGGAAAGCAAGCAAGGGTGTATAGGAACTGATGGGAAGCTGAGCATCTTTAACAACATGGAAGTAAAATTCTCAGTGACATGGAAGAAAACAGGAGAGGTAGGACTTTAACAGGGTTTCTATTTTAAAGACATGGCAACAAACAAACAAAGCATCTTGTTTGAGTGATTTTGTTTTCTTTCTCAGAACCAGCAGTGGATTGGATTATACAGAACATGTATCTATCCCTTGAATTAACAAAGAAGGATCAGAGATCTTCATCTACCTCATGTTCTTTTCAGCAGTTTCATTTATACAGCTTTTATTTTTAAGAAAAATGAAAATTTTAAAGAAGTAATTTATAAATTATTATATGTTCTTAAAAGTTCAAACAATACAGAAGTAAGTATAAAGTAAATAGAAAAAATTCTTTTAAACATATCCTCTTCCTTCCCTGCTGCCTCCTCAGCAAGGAGATTGTGAGTTTGTTATTTTCCTTACCCCCATTTTTTGGGGGTGGTGTACCGAGGATTGAACCCAGGGGTGCTATACCACTTAGCCCCATCCTCAGCATTTTTAAGTTTTGAGACAGGGGCTCACTAAGTTGCTGAAGCTGTCCTTGAACTTGGGATCCTCCTGCCCCAACCTCCCAAGCAGCAGGGATAATAAGTGTGTACCACTGTACCTGACTCCTCAATCCTTTTCTATGTATTTCTGTACATATACATGCACCCAGACAGAATTGTAGTTCTTATTTTTAAAAAACTTAGAATATTATGTTATTTTGCAATTTGCTATTCTTTTTTGAATGATAGATCTTTGACTTTTTTCCCCATGTTACTACATATAAATCAACTTTATTCTATTTGACTTCTGCCCAGTACTATTTAACATATATAATAGAATGCAGTTATATATCCTTCCTAATACCCTCTGAATGTTTCTGGGTAGAAGGCACCTTGATCTCAGGGAAGGTAGGCCTTTCTTCCAGCCAGTCCCAGTGAATACATAGTGAATACACGGCTGGCGATGTATTCACTTCCCAACATCTCAAAAGCTAGGGAGATGATGTGCCATGGCTCTGGTCTATGAAATATAAGAGAAAGTTGGCAGAGAGGCTTTTGGGAAGTATCACTGTTGTTTGGCCCCAAAACAACAGTGTCATCGAGAAAGTTTTTGTCTGCTCATGGCTGTCCTCCCTACATTCCTGACTCTTGCCTTTGAATGCAGTTGTGATTTCATTGTGACACCACAAGGTCATAGATCTAAGGATGGAAAGTCAACATGCAAAATTTATTAGTCAGTTTTGTTATCAACAACTACCTTGAAGTCTCAGTGACTTACCACAATAAATATTCATTTTCTTGCACACAAGTATTAAAATTAGCTCTGGCTCTGTTGGGCTTACCCAGGATTGGCTAGGCATGACTCTAAATTGTGAGTTTGGTTTGGTTCTGTATTTCTTCAATCTTCTTAAGTCAGTGACTCTCTTAGGAGTACTCATGGTGGATCTCAGAAATGAAAGAACACGAGCAGAAACATGTGATGCCTCATAAGACTGTGGCTTGGAACTGGCATAGACACTTTTGCTTTCACCCACATTCAATTGGCCAATGCATGTTGCAAATGCAAGTCCAACCTCAGCTGATTCTAGCATGCCGCAAAATTGTATTGCAGGAAGAGGGGCAGGAGAGCTGAGAACAGTAATCCAACTGACATACAAGAATGAAGGAGCAGAAGGGTGAGGAGACCCTAGGTTCTGCTGACAAAATGGAGCAGCTGAACCAACACTGGCAATGGGTTTCTCCAGACTTCTGTTGTGGGATGAAATGACCTCCATTTATTTACAGCATAATTTCTCATTGCAGTTAAAAACATTCCAAAATGACAAAATGCAGTGGTATTCTAGTTTAACTGTTTCTTTATGGGCATGTAAGTTGTTTACAATTTTCCATTATTATAAATACTATTACAGTGAACATTTCTTATTAAACTTGACCAAATGTTTGTGTATTTTTATCAGATAGATTTCTAGAAATGGAATTGTTGGGTGAAGGCATATTTACTTTTAAATTTTTGGTATACAATATTAAACTGCCTTGTAAAGACCTTGTCAGTTCATTCTTTATACCCTTACAATCCTGATATCTCATTTCAAAAAATGCTTCTAATCTGATCCAAAATATAGTTTAGTTTCATTTGCATGACAATGATTAGTGAAGTCAATTCTTTTCATACATATATATGTCATTTGTATTTCTTATTGTGTGAGATGGATGTTCATATCCTTTGCTTATTTTTTCCTATTGTGTTGTTTTCCTTTTTTCTTAGTAATTGGTAGGGAATTATTTTATTTTTATGCTTGTAATTCTTTTTTTCTGTTTTTACACATTTTCTCTGTCATTTACTTGTTTTTTCTTCTTTTAAACATAATTTTTATTTAGTATTGCAGAGATACAAAAGAGTATGTATGAAATATGTTTAACTCTAAAGAATGGAAATACTACAAATTCCCAGGAATTCATGATCTGGATAAAGGATCTGTACATTCTCATTACCTCTGAAGCCCCCCAACTTCACTCCACATTCGGAATAAACACAACTTTGCAGTTTATGTTTGTCATTCTCTTGTTTTTCTTTGTAGTTTTACTATGTATATTTGTGTCCAAAACCAATATAGTATCTAGTTTGCATGATTTTGACCTTTATGCAAATGAAATTGTATTTTTGTTGAAGCACACTATTTGCACATATTTATGGGGTACATCATGGTAATTTCATACATGTATACAATATGTATTAATCAAATCAGAGGAATAAACATTTCTGTGTCTTCAACCACTCAATTTCATGTCTTGGGAATTTCATACTTTTTTTTTGAGTCATTTTGAAATATATTACAGATTGTTTTAACCAATAGGTACCCTTCTGTGCTACAGAACCAGAAGTGACTCCTCCACTTTAGTGTTCTGTTGACCTTTCATCTTCTCTCCCGCCCCTTCTACTGACCACTATTCCATTCCATTTGTCTATGAGATTGATTTATTAATTGCTGCAAATGAATGTGAACGTGTAATATTTGCCTTTCTGTATCTGGCTTATTTCATTTAACACAATGACCTCTAGTTCTATTTATGCTGCTATAAAAGAATTTCATTTTTTTTTAAATGGTTAATGGAGTATCCCACTGGGTAGATATACTACAGTTTCTTTATCCATTCATTCACTGAAGGGCATCTGGGTTGATTCCATATTTTGGCTATTGTGAATAGTGCTGTAATAAGCATAGAGTACCAGCATTTTTTGGCATAATGATTTTATGTCCTTTGGCTACATACCCAGTAGTAGAATTGCTAGATCATCTGGTTTTTAATTTTTTGAGGTATCTCCCTATTGTTTTCCATAATGACTCTATTAATTTATATTCCCAAGAACAATGTATAAAAGTTCGTTTTTCTCTGCATCCTAGCCAGCATTTATATTTTGTCTTTTTGGTTATAACCATTATAATTGAAGTGGTTTTGGTTATAATATCTATATTATATATATATCTATATTATAGTATTATATCTATATCTATGTTATAATATCTCATTGTGGTTTTGATTTGCATTTCTCTGATGATTAGTAAAATTGAGCATTTTTCATGTACTTGTTGACCATTTGTATGTTTTTTTTTGAGAAGTGCCTTTCCAGTTCTGTAGCCCATTTTAAAATTGGATTATTTTTTGGTGTTCAGATTTTTGAGTTCCTTATATATTCTGCATATTAATTCCTTGTTGGATAAACACTTTACAAATATTTGATCCAATTCTGTAGGTTGTCTCTAAATTCTTTTGATCAGAAACTTCTTAGTTTAATGGAGTCTCATTTGTCTATTTTTACTTTTATTGCCTCTGCCTTTGGGGTTCTATCTAAGAAATTATTGCTTACACCAATGTCTTGAAGTGTTTCCCTGTGTTTTTTTGCAGTCATTTCCTAGTTTCAGGTTTAATATTTAGGTCTGATTCATTTTGAGTTGATTTTTGTGTATGGTGAGAGGAAGGGTCTAGTTTCATTCTTCTGCATGTGCACATCCAGTTTTACTAGCACCATTTATTGAAGAGACTGACTTTTCTCCATTGTACCTTACTAGCAACTTTGTCAAAAATCAGTTGGCTGTATGAACATGGATTAACTTCTGCAATTCTGTGTTTTGTTACATTGTCCTGTTTTTATGTGAACACCATTCTCTTAGTTACTATAGCTTTGTATATATGTATTCTTCAGTGACTGTTTTAATTCAACATGTTTGTGAGATACCTGTACTTTGTTGCCAGTAGCTGTAGTTCACAGTGGCAAATAATACTATTATATGGAATGACATGACATAATTTATTAATTATTCCTCTGTTGATAGCTATTTGGGTTATTCCAGTCCCTGTACCTCCACCCCTACTGAAAACAGTGGTTCTTTGAACATATTATTTGGGGCCCATGTGCAAGAATTTTGTAGTTTATCTAGGAGTGGAGTTGATAGGACTCAGGTTAAAGATTATCGGCATAACTTGATGATGCCAAGGACTGACTGACTGACTTCCTTCCTTCCTTCCTGCCTGTCTTCCTTTCTCTCTCTCTCTTTCTTTCTTTTTTTCTTCTTTCTTTCTCTCTTTCTTTCTTCTCTCTCTCTCATTATTTCTCTCTCTCTCCTTCCCTCCCTCCCTCCCTCTCTTTCCTTCTTTCTTTCTTTCCGTCTTTCTTTCTTTCTTTCTTTCTTTCTTTCTTTCTTTCTTTCTTTCTTTCTTTCTTTCTTTCTTTCTTTCTCTCTCTCTTTCTTTCTTCTCTCCTCCTCTTTCCTCTCTCCCTCCCTCCTCTATGTCCTTTCTCTCTTTCTTCCTCTGTCTTTTTTCATATTTAATTATGCCAGCATCCCTTCTAAAACTCGATAATGTGATTTTTAAGTTTTTGCCCATCTGACAGAAGTCTGACTTATTATGATTTTATTATTTATTTATTTATTTTATCAGAGATCTTTATTTCTTTGAGTAACTTTATTTCTTTGTATAACTTTGAGTCAACATATAGTTTCCTTTCATTTCAAGACTAAAGGACTCCCTTTACCATTTCTTATAGGTGACATGTGCTAGCAACAAACTCCCTTAGCTTTCATTTATGTGGGAATGTTTTAATATCATTTTTTTAGAGTAGTTTTCCCACAAATAACATTTTGGTTGACCCAACAACTCTATTCCTAGAATATATCCAAAGGAATTGAAAGCAGGACTTGAACAGATATATGTACAAAGCTAAGAAAAGAAACTGGGAACAACATGCCAATAACAAAATCTATTCCATTTGAAAACTAATAAACTCTAAAGGGCCAGGAACTCAGTAGAGTTACTAAAAATCAAATTAATGAAATAGAGGGAAATTCTGAGATAATCATAGTAAATGCAGAAGCTAAAGAAAAAGAAAGTTAATTAGAAAGCAAATAGATGAAAAATAAATATAATGTAATAATAATGAGGACAAATGAGTATACTATTCTACAAATGGATCAGAGAAAGTATTTGAAGATGTAACAAAAGAAACATTTCCTAAATTAATAGAAAAACTAAAATTGTAAATTTATACAATGTCCTGTGTTACAAGTGAACATGATTGATTGAATGAAATCAAGTCCTATCTTTATTACATTATTAAATGTTAAAGATAGAGAAGGCATCCAGGGACAAAAAGCAAGTCATGTACACAAGGGGAAAAACTGGATGATATAATACTTCTCCATAGATTGAGCTAATGTCAGAAGAAATATCTGTAATGTTCTTAAAAGACAGTGTGATCCAAGAATACTAGCCAAGTTTTAGATTAAATGTAAATTTAAGAGGCAGATACTCTAAAGCATGATAATATGTAGTAGCCATGAGTTCTCTTTATTTATTGCACACTCTATATTTGCTAGACAGTACCTGGATGAATTTCTTGGACCCAAGAAAATCACTGTTTAGTTAGAACTAAACACACACATTTTATGACCAATCATTTGGTAGTTTGCATTCACACAAAATATGGATACAGCTCCTTTGACCTGTTGTTTATGAAAACCACATTTTGTGTGATTACTAGTGTCTCATAATCCCAGTGTACTAGAAAAATGTTAATTTTAAAAATTATTTGTTTTATTTTTCTTCTTTGAAACAGACTAGGGTCTAATGTCTCCTTTCCCTCAAACACTTAACAAACTGTTGGAGTGAGTTCCAGTGTACACAGACGAAGTACCCAAAGCAAAGGAATAAGAAAACTGGTATCCTCACAGTAGGGAAGGTTTTTGGTGGTGACAGTTTCTAAGATTCTCTAAGAATTTGACTGGACACAAAGGAACAAAGCCCAGGTGCCACTGGACAGCCTAGGTTTACTTTAAATAAAGAAAAATGCCACCAATATAAAATAACTGGGGAAACTGAGTCATACAGAGCTTTTATTGATTAATGATGTTTCCTTCCTGCCTTTCTTTTTTTTTTAATAAAGGAATTTATACTATATTTAAAAAATCACAAAATAAAAAAGAAATCAATCAACATATATCTTAGAAGTCCTTCCAAGAGTCTCAGTATTCAATAGCCACAGAGGCCATTGCCTTTTTCTGTCTTTGCTAAGTCTGCAGCTCATTTAAGGATCATCAGAGATAACTCTACTTCTTAAAATCAAACTTGTTCTGCCAAATCCAGGACCCTGAATTTATCCAAATTGTAGAAACGTGCTTTTTTCACCCTTCCACCAAAATATGTCCCATTCAGATCAACAACAGCTTTAATTGCTGATTCTACTCTCAAATTCTAAAAATATTCATACTGCTTCCTCATCAGGGGCACCAGGAATTTCAAATATCACACATTTTCCAACTTTGCCATATTTTTCACATTCTTCCTTGGTTTCAACTTCCAAGTTTTCATCTACCTCTCCTGCACCAACGATGTTCCTCAGTTGTAGGAGACTGGGTCACACAGGTGTGGTGCAAGGGAGAGCTGTCAGGCTGAGCAGGCGGGAACACCCTGCTCTCTCTGGCCTTGGAACACCAAGACTTGGCCCCAGCCTGTTGCCAACTGATGTGCCCCGAGACTCCTCTCCCCCTAGCCCCGGCTCTTTGCCAACTGATATGTCTGGGCGGACTTCTCTTCTTCTGACCTTGGTTCCTGCTGGTGGGCCCAGCTTCTTGCCGGTTTCCCACAGCCCCAGACTGATACCAGCCCCACATAGATACGGCCCTGGCTTCTTGTCAGCCAGCCCTGGCTTCTGGCCAACTAAGATGACCTTCTAGGTGATTGGCTATAAGTCAATTAGGTAATCCTCTGGTTGAACACTTTTATGTATATAAGCCCCTGCATTACAATAAATCTTTGAGCTGTGTCAGGAACACTGCCTCCCGGTGCCTGATTCCTGGGTTGGTTGGCACCTACTGCACTCACCTCCTATCAGACCACCCTGCTCCAGAGAGAATTAGCACCACTCAGTAGGACCACTTTAGTAGGACATTTAAGTATTTCAGTTAATGGATTTGAATCTGACTTCTTGGATGCATCCTGAGACTCGCCCTTCTCTGTGGCGTCACCCACAATGATCTCGATGTCCAGGTTGCTGGTCTTGCTGGTCTTCTCCACCGACAATGCGGTGCTCAGCGCCTGCTCGTGCTTCTCAGACCCTGGCCTTCCTGGAAGCCAGACTTCTGCATGATCTTATGTGCTACTGTGCCACCCATGTTAGTAAGGAAGGATTTGCTAGGCCGGGTTGGAGATCTTGGTCTATCCTGTTCTTTATACTGAGGGAGGAAGAGCAGCTTTGGAAAACTGATCGAGGTCTTGAGTCCCCTTCTTAGGGAAAATTTCGGGGTAACTCTTTGTCTTTCTCTACAAGACAAGTGGGTGGGGTGGTGGCAGCTCCTCTTATACTTCTTTTCCTCCTCTCTCGCTCCCAATCTTCATCCTCATCAGAATCTGGATCTGGTTGCCTTGAAAACCCACTAGCTTCATGTCTGCCTTTATTTCTTTTCGCTTTCTTCTATTTCCTTCCGTCTTTCCAGCTCCCGCTGCCTCCAGCGTTCTTCTCTTCGGTGCTTCACTACTTTTTCATAATCATTAGGAAACATAGGATCATATTCGTCCCCTAAGGGAATTAGAACTTCCCCTGCAGAAAACCCACTGGGAACAGGGTCCTTCAGGCCAGCTATTACATGTGGTGGTGTGTCCACAAGTTGCCAGTCGTCTGAGGAGCCACCTCGCTTTAGGTCAATGACTGGGGCAAGGGCTGTATTTTGTTTTGTCTTTTGCCTCTTCGCTTGGGTGAGAGCTGCTTTCTTCACCTGAAGCTTGGACTGCAGAAGTTTGAAGTTTTTGGACCAGTCTTCTGTTTTTGAGTCACTGGTCTCCACTTCCAGGTCATCGTACAGGCACATCTTTTTAGTCTAATGCTGGCCTACCTATGGGCCATGGCGGTGGCAGCGTGGAGTCCGTCCGCACCTGGCGGAAACCTGCCAACCGCAGGAGCCCATCACAGCTTCCACCCTCCCCGGAGTCCCTCTTCCTTCCTTTCTTCTTCCCTTCCTTCTTCCCTCCCTCCCTCCCTTCCTCTCTTCCATGATGGAGGGTTAGCTCAAGGCCTTGAGCATGCTAGATAAGTGCTTTACCACAGAGTGATACCCACAGCCCAGGAATGTAGTTTTCATATCTTCAAAGATACCTTGTAATGTGAAGAAGGCAACACAAAATACTTCCTGCCGGGGATTCTGAGGAAAGCTGCTGGACTAAGTAAAATAGAACTTAGATTTAATTCACCACTTACTTGTTAAAAGACAATTCTTCCAGATGATGATAATCATACTAGTTTACACCACTGAAGGTTTAGGAACTTGTCTAGTGCATCATGAGCTCTCACTTTGATGGCAGTTTGCTATGGAGTGTACACTATTCCAATCCCCCTTTATAGATGAGAAAACTGAGGCACAGGGCAGTTAAACAATTTTAAGGTCATGACAGTGGTGGGGGTAAAATTCAAACCCAGGTGGAATGGCTCCAGAGTTCATGCTTTTAAGCTTTATTACCTTGAGTTTGCTTTTAATTACAGTGTATGAGCATTCAACTTTTTTGTATTGTTTTCCAAGGTATCCTTTACTTCATTGATTCATTTAGCAAATCTTTTCCTCATTGATTATAAAAATGCCACTCAAGACACTGTCTGATTTTTTTAAAAATTAAGATTATCAGAGCTCAAATTCACAAATTGTAGGCTAGGATTGTTTTGACAGATGATGATTTACATTCTGAAATAGTTATATATACATGTGTCTATTTCTAAAAAGTATTGCTGAAAAAGCAAAAAGAAGGATTAAAAAAAGGCTTGTGCACACAAAAGTCCACAGTGACAAATTGGATAATTCAAAGTGATGTCTAATCCTCTTAGGGAATGAGTTGTTTTCTTCCAGTCTTTGAATGTTCATCCTGGTAGTTAAGAGTAGCATATCCTCATTAACCCCTGCCATTAAGATGGTGGTCTATAATTTTGCTTCCGTTGTGTTTCTGTCCTCCCTCAGGAAGAGAAAGATGATGGATTCAGCATGAAGCTGGACCTCATTGTATTAGTGAGCAGCCTGACTGCTGTGCATATCAGGGTAACTTTCATGATACGTAGAGGTAACAGAATGGAAATCACAGCCTAGAAATCCAATTTATCTTGCTGTGAATAGAATTGCCTCTAATACAGACAACAATTAGTTTTGTTCCATAACACTGTTATAGAAATGTGACATTGAAAAACTACTTGCAAACTACTAAAGCATTCATCTACCACAAGTTCATGCCATGGAGGGAAAAATGTTAATTCCACTTATGTGCAAAAACATAAAAGGATTTTTTACAAAGAATAGCCACAAGGTCAGGATACGACTGCTGAGGTAATGAAGTGAAGGCTTCCCTGAAACTTTTAGTTGCTTATACATTCTATTAAAGCAGCAAAATTCTGCTGATTCTTGTTTCTCAAAACCACTGGGGTTGCAGCTCAGTCACATTATAGATTAAGTACGGAGTGATGCCAACCTTTAATGTTTCCTGTTGTACTGCATAAGGGCCTGCTGCCGATACTCTTGGCTGGCCTTGGTTCTTCTCTTTCGTTCCAGAATCTTCCTTCCCTTTTTCTTCCCAATACCACTGGTCAAGTCAGAATACTGCTTACATCATTATATAGCAGAGCTTCAAAATGCACCTTCAATTTGCTGTGAGAATCAAAACGTCCCTGCTGTAGAGCATTCTAAAAATTAAAAAAATTAAAACAGAATTTTCTCACCTTTCTGTAGGCAAGTGTATGTCATAAGAAAATGTCTATAGTCTAATAAGCTTGGACCTAGCAACACAGCTGTAGACATATTTTTGGATCACCTGCAAGACAGTGAGAGACATTCTTTGGGGGAGGGAATGATATGGTGGAAAGAGCGTGAGATCTGGAGCAGATGAGACTTGATTTCCACCTATAAGGGACTTATTCTATAAGGGGAGAGAAAACAAGTGGATAAATATGTGTGCTTCAAGGCAGACAGGGTAAAGGCCAAAAGGAACTTCAAAATGTCCTATTGAAGGTGCTGGGGAGAGGCTCTGTTGGCTGAGATATTGTACCAGCACCTTAACTGGTCTCACCGACTCCTCCAATCTATTCTTCATTCAACAGATAGCATGTTCTTTCTTAAATCCAAAGAGGATCACATCAAGGTAATGCTTAAAATACTACCATGGAATTTTGTTTCCTTTGGGATAAAGTGTTCAGTGTATAAAATAAGAAATTGGATCATAGGACTATGGATAAAGTGTTCAGTGTATAAAATAAGAAATTGGCTCAATCGCCAACTCCAGCAGTTGGCAAGCTAGAGGGTTAGGAGGGCTGCAGATGTTTGCATTAGAGAAAGCAAGAGTGCCAGTGGTGTGATTTCCCATCTAAGGGAAGGAGGAGATCTGTGTTTCAGCTCAAGGAGTCTGGCAGGCAAAATTTTCTCTTAATCTGTCTTTTTGCTCTGTTCAAGTCTTCTTTTGATTGGATGAGGCTTATCCACATTTGAAGGGCAATCTGCTTTACTCAGTCTACCAATTCAAATGTTAATATCATTCAGAAACACCCACAATAATGCTTGAATAAATGTCTGGGCACTCCCATACCCAGTCATGTTGACACACAATTAACATCACAAGTTCTAAGAACATGCTGTGTTCTTGTTTACTTCTGTTCCTTTGCACATGCTGTTCCCTATACCTAGTTATTCTTGGTCATCTAAGTCACTCCTACTGGTTTTTCAGGTCTCAGTTCACAAGTCACTCCTTCCAGGCTGGGTTAGGTCCCTCTCCAGTGATACCTCCAGGTGTCAGCACAGCATGCATCTTTGTGCACTGTAATTTCCCATTTTCTTGTTTTCCTCATGTGGATTGTCACCTCACAGAGAGTCAGAAACTTGTACTTACTGCTTCCTCAGTACATCCTGCATCTACTACAGCATCTAGCATCTTGAGTCACCCAATAGTTACTTGTTAAATGAATTGAACAAATAGATTTAGTGGAGTAGAAGGCAGTTGATATGAGTCCTAGAAGAAGGAAGATTCCAGAAGAAGTTTAATACCTAATCTGAGAAAGTTAACAACAGGTAATAATAAAATATTCACCTTAGAATTAAGATTTCAAACATTTGTGTAGTGATTTTGAAAGTCAGCAGTCATTATTCCATGTAAAAATCATATTTGTAGTTATACTGAGGTATTCCAAGGAGGCAAGAACTTTTTCATCATATTTGAAAACCTCTTTCCACTTTTCATTATAAAAATTCAAACATGCACAAAGTTTGAAAAATAGTATAATGAAGTCTCACATACTTGTCTTTTTCAAAAATATATTATTTATTTATTTATTTGGTACCAGGGGTAGAACTCAGGGGCACTCGACCACTGAGCCACATCCTCAGCCCTATTTTGTGTTTTATGTAGAGACAGGGTCTCACTGAGTTGTTAGCACCTCGCCATTGCTGAGGCTGGCTTTGAACTTGCAATTCTCCTGTCTCAGCCTCCCAAAGTGCTGGGATTACAAGCTTGAGCCACCACACCTGGCTTATTTATTTATTTTTTAAAATGCATTTTAAAGTCAAGTACATTTTCAAGACATAGTACATATATAGAGCTCAATTTTCCATCTCTCTGGTTACAAACAAGAGAGTCATACCATTTGTGTCTTCATACATGTACCTAGGGTAGTGATGTCCATATCTTTCCACCATTTTGCTACTCCCCTTCCCCTCCCCCACCTCCCCCTTGTCCCACCCAAAGTTCCTCCATTTCCCCCATGCTCCCCATCCCCTTATGTATCAAAATCCACTAATAGGAGAGAATGTTCAGCCTTTGGTTTTGTGGGATTGGCTTACTTCACTTATCATAATGCTCTCCAATTCCATCCATTTACCTGCAAATGCCATAATTTTATTCTCTTTTATTGCTCAGTTATATTCCATTCTGTATATATACCACAGTTTCTTTATCCATTCATCTATTGAAGGGCATATAGGTTGCTTCCACAGTTTAGAAATTGTGAATTGTGCTGCTATAAACATTGAAGTGGCTGCATCACTGTAGTATGCTGTTTTTAAGTCTTTAGGGTATAGGCTGAGGAATGGGATAGCTGGGTCAAATGGTGGTTCCATTCCAAGTTTTTTAACGAATCTCTATACTGCTTTCCAGATAGGTTGCACCAATTTTCTATCCCACCAGCAATGTTTGAGTGTGCCTTTTCCACCACATCCTCACTAGCACTTATTGTTGCTTGTATTTTGGATAGCTGCCATTCTGACTGGGGTGAGATGAAATCTGAGAGTAGTTTTGATTTGCATTTCTCTAATTGCTAGAGATGTTGAACATTTCTTCATATATTTGTTGATTGATTGTATATCTTCTTCTAAGAAGTGTCTGTTCCGCTCATAGCCTATTTATTGATTAGGTTGTTAGTTTTTTTGGTGTTAAGTTTTTTGAGTTCTTTATATATCCTGGAGATCAGTGCTCTATCTGATGTGCGTGTGGCAAAAATTTGCTCCTAGAATGTAGGCTGTCTATTCACCTCATTGATTGTTTCTTTTGCTGATAAGAAGCTTTTTAGTTTAAATTCATCCCATTTATTGATTCTTGCTTTTATTTCTTGTGCTATAGGAGTCTTGTTAAGGAATTTGGGGCCTAATCCGACGTGATAAAGATTTGGGCCAACTTTCTTCTCAATTGGGCACAGGGTTTCTGGTCTAATTCCTAGGTCTTTGATCCACTTTGAGTTGAGTTTTGTGCATGGTGAGAGATAGGAGTTTAGTTTCATTTTACTGCAAATGGATTTCCAGTTTTCCCAGCACCATTTGTTGAAAAGGCTATCTTTTCTCCAATATTTGTTTTTGGCACCTTTGTCTGGTATGAGATAACTGTATTTATGTGGGTTAGTCTCTGTGTCTTCTCTTCTGTACCATTGGTCTACATGTCTATTTTGGTGCCAGTACCATGCCATTTTTGTTACTATAGCTTTGTAGTATAATTTAAGGTCTGATATTGTGATGCCTCCTGCTTCACTCTTTTTACTGAGGATTGCTTTGGCTATTCTCGGTCTCTTAGTTTTTCCAAATGAATTTCATGATTGCTTTTTCTATTTCTATAAGAAATGACTTTGGGATTTTAATTGGGATTGCATTGAATCTGTATAGTGTTTTGGGTAGTATGGCCATTTGGACAATATTGATTCTGCCTATCCAAGAGCATGGGAGATCTTTCCATCTTCTGAGGTCTTCTACAATTTCTTTGTTTAGTGTCTTATAGTTTTCATTGTAGAGGTATTTTTTCACTCTTATTAGATTGATTCCCAAGTATTTTATTTTTTTTTGAGGCTATTGTGAATGGAGTAGTTTTCCTGAATTCTCTTTCAGAGGACTCATTGCTGATGTATAGAAATGCACTTGATTTATGTGTGTTGACTTTATATTCTGCTAGTTTGCTGAATTCATTTATTAATGCTAGAAGTTTTCTGGTGGAATTTTTTGGATCCTCTAAGTATAGAATTATGTTGTCTGCAAATAATGATAGTTTGAGTTCTTCTTTTCCTATTTGTATCCTTTTAATTTCTTTTGTCTAATTGCTCTGGCTAGAGTTTCAAGGACTATGTTGAATAGAAGTGGTGAAAGAGGGCATCCCTGTCTTGTTCCAGTTTTTAGAGGGAATGCTTCCAATTTTTGTCCACTTAGGATGATGTTGGCCTTGGGTTTAGCACTGATTGCTTTAAAAATGTTGAGGTATGTTCCTACTATTCCTAGTTTTTCTAATGTTTTAAACATGAGAGGGTGTTGTATTTTGTTAAATGCTTTCTCTGCATCAATTGATAATATTATGTGATTATTATTTTTAAGTCTATTGATGTGATGGATTATATTTATTGGTTTACATATTTTGAACCAACCTTGCATCCCTGGAATGAATCCCACTTGATCATGGTGCACTATTTTTTTTTAAGGCTGACTTTTTTTTTTTAGCATAACTTTATTTTTATTAATTTGTATGTGGTGCTGAGGATTGAACCCAGTGCCTCACCCATACTAGGCGAGCGCTCTACTGCTGAGCCACAACCCCAGCCCCCATGGTGCACTATATTTTAAAATATGCTTTTGTATGCAATTTGCCAAAATTTTATTGAGAATTTTTGCATCTATATTCATCAGGAATATTGTTCTGAAATTTTCCTTTTTTGATGTGTCTCTGGTTTTGGAATCAGGGTGATACTAGCCTCATAAAATGAGTTTGGAAGAGTTCTCTCCCCTTCTATTTCATGGAATAATTTGAGGAGTACTGGAGTTAGTTCTTCTTTGTAGGTCTTGTAGAACTCAGCTGAGAATTCATCTGGTCCAGGGCTTTTCTTGGCCAGAAGACTCTTGATGTCATCTTCTCTTTCCTTGCTTGTAATTGATCTGTTTAAGTCATGAATGTCCTCCTGGTTCAGTTTGGGTAGCTCATATGTCTCTAGAAATTTGTCGGTGTCTTCAGGGTTTTCTATTTTACTGGAGTATAGATTTTCAAAATAGTTTCTAATTATCGTCTGTATTTCAGCAGAGTCTGTCATGATATTTCCTTTTTCATCACAAATTTTAGTAATTTGGACTTTCTCTCCCCTTCTTTTCATTAGAGTGGCTAAGGGTTTGTCTATTTTATTTATTTTTTCAAAGAACCAGGTTTTCATTTTATCAATTTTTTTGGAATTGTTTCCTTTATATCAATTTCATTGATTTCAGCCTGGATTCTAATTATTTCCTGTATTCTACTTCATTTGGTTTTAGTTTGTTCCTCTTTTTCTAGGGCTTTGAGATGTAGTGTTAAGTCATTGATTTGTTGACTTTTTCTCTTTGAATATATGAGCTTAATACAATGAAATTTTCTCTTAGTGTCCCAGAGATTTTGATATGTTGTATCAGAGTTCTCATTTACCTCTAAGAATTTTTTTTTATCTCCTCCTTGATGTCTTCTGTTA
>PVHX01026261.1:0-21089 GCA_004024805.1 Geosciurus inauris
ATAATTTTGTGCAAAGTTAGAAAAATTATGATTGTAATAATTTTTTTTTCTATTTGCCTCAACAAATATTTTCAGTGAATAGTGTGTACAGCTTCTGAAAATTTGTTTTTTTTCTGTTATGTTTGATAACATGTATTTAAATGCAACTTTTGAGAAAAATAAATAAAAATTAAAATTAAAAAAATAAAAAATAAAAAAAAAATAAAACTCATTCATCTGTTGATGGAAAAAAAAAAAAAAAAGAAAGAAAGAGAGAGATCAGATTACAAAACCCAGACATGCCTATCTCCCAGTCACCATAGTTTTAGGGGTGAAGAGAAAACTCAAGTCAACCACAGAAGACCAGCTCTGCAGCCACAACATTGGCACACCTTACTGCAGACCATCAGCTTTCATACTTTTTTGGACCATGGCTCTCATAAGAAAAACACATTGCCGGGCGCGGTGGCACACACCTGTAATCCCAGCACTTAGGGAGGCTGAGACAGGAGAATCGCGAGTTCAAAGCCACAGCAATGGCAAGGTGCTAAGCAACTCAGTGAGACCCTGTCTCTACATAAAACACAAAAAATAGGGCTGGGGGTGTGGCTCAGTGGTCGAGTGCCCCTGAGTTCAATCTCCAGTACCAAAAAAAAAGAAAAAAGAAAAACACATCATGATTCAAAACACACACACACACACACACACACATACACATTTAAAATGAATAATTCATATTCTGTTACTACCCGTGACGCACACTAGTGTTTTCTATTTGAATTTTTAAAACTGTTTACATCACTGTTTACTAAATCATTTCACTTTTCATGGTTTGGGAAATAATTCAGTACAGAAAGATTAGAACTGTCCAAGTTCTATGGCAGCCCTAAAGACGGGCATCTTCCATGCCCAAGGGGGCTGGAGGAGACTTTTCTTGACCCTGCCCTATGCCTTGACACATAGACAAGTAAGTCTGTTGATGCTGCCTTTACCCCATGGGGTCTCACCAATTGGGCCCATGCAACAGCATCTAGATCTGTCCTTGTGTCAAATGAGCACAAACCTTTAATTGTTGAACGCAAAATGTATGTAATGAAAATGGATGCAATGTTACAATCAACGTAAATGGATAAAACTGCTTAGGAAAAAGGTATAGATTTCATATCAGACTCAACAAATTAGTGCACTCTAGAAATAGGAGCAACTCAGAAGTCTGACTTCTCAGATTCCAAATACTTCTCAGGGTGTCAAATATCAGCTTCCAGCACAGGTCGCTGAAGGCCACAACACTCTTCACAGGGTTCCAGAAGTGACCTTCTTCCTTCTCAGAAGTTTTAGCAGTTGTTTTCTAACTTCAAGATTTATAAACCATCAACACCTCTTCTCATTTTCAGAAACTAAAGTCCCTAAGTATGACATTTCTTATGAAGTCTACAAATGTGACAAATAAATCTTGACAGGATGAAGGGGACATTGCAAGGATTCCCCGGGTGCAAGTTTTCCAGCAGCCTTCAGAAACACACCAAGACTAGCTCTCCACGTCAGCAGAGAAAGATCCGGATCGAAGTGAAAGCTAAAGTGATCTCTTAGCCATTGTTGGTCTAGGAATAGAGCTTGAAAATGTATATATAGGCTAAAGAAATAATTTGATAAAATCTACCCTAACAAAATACAAGGACCCAAGAGAACTTATGTTTCCTTTTACTCATTAGTTAACTGAATAGCTATTATGTGCCAGATACCATATTAAAAGCCTTATAAACATTATTTCATTTAAGTCTCATAATTTTGAGATCGATCTCATTTTCCAGATGAAGTGAATGAAACAGAAAATGCAAATCATCCATCTGTAGAAGAGGATAGTTGTCTCCTTACATCTGTAATCCTCTGATTGCAGTAATAAAACTCTGTTAGCGAGGCATATAAGCCCCTGACTGAAGACATTTTCCAACTTGTTTCTATGGCCCTTGTCATAGCTTGGGCAGCTATTACAAAATACCATAGATGGGGTGGATGAAACGACAGAAATTTATTTCTCAGAGTTCTGGAGGATGGGAAGTCCAAGAGCGAGTTGCCAGCCAATTCAGCTTCTGATGAGGGCTCTCTTACTACTTTTTCTTCTTACTGTGCCATTACATGGCAGAGGGAGAAAAGGAGGCAGAAAGAGGGAGAAGAAAAAGAGAGTGAATCTGTTGAGGTCCACAAATGAGACAAACCCTAATGGGGTAAAGGAGGAAACTGTGAAGACTTCCAAGGTCAGGGGGAGAGAGAATGCTCCTTGGTCTCTTCTTATAAGGGTACTAGTCCCATCATGAAGACCCTGTCCCCAAGACATCATGTAAATCTAATTATGTCTCCCAGGCCCCACCACCTAAGACCATCACAACACAGGTGAAGAGTTCAACATATGATTTGGATATCAGGACAAAAACATCTAGTCCATCCCAGTCATGCAACTAAGTCCTGGGAGACGAGCTGCAACATGACATACTAATTTCTGGGTTGTTCCTTTAAAAGAACATCCTTGCCTCTTCTTCCTCTCCTATTAGGTGGGCTGCAGATTTGGCAGTGGAAGCTAGAGCTACCATCTTGGACCATGAAATAGTAGCTGTAGTTTGAAGGTGGGAGACATCAAGAAATAAGATACAGTGAAATTGTCACATCAATCCTAAAGTGAATACTCCATCATATGAGAGAAATATTAACTCTCCTAAAATCAGTTTACTTTGGCCTTTATTATAACAGCTGAATCTCTGTCATTACTAATTCATTACCTAGGTCACATTGATGATAAACAAACTGCATGTTATTTAAATTCAAGTCTGTGTGAATCTTAAGCTCTGTCTCTTACTGATGATACAGTACTGCCTGTGAAAACCAAAAGCAGAGATTGTCCCAAAAGGATGTCAAGCTGGCATCCAGGGAAGGTGCTATACACAAATCAATTTGAGTCCTAAAGCATGAAATCAGCCCTTGCCATCTGACATCTAAAGTTCAGGTCTCCCAGTGAGTGAAAATTCTGATAACCATCTAAGGGCAGAGGGGCATTCCACCAAAGTGGGCTGTGCATGCACAATCCTGACAGCTGCAGATGAGGCCTGGACTCAGGTTTATTAGAGGAAGCAAGAACTGAAAGCAACCACAGCAATATTGCCATGTCAGTGACACTTCCCCGCTGAAGTATCAAGGGTCATTGCTTCCCACCTGGCTCCTCAAAAGTCTCCCAGGAGCACCCTGGAGCCTGAAACTGGAGAGGTCAAGTCCAAGTCTATACCACTAAAGAATCAGGTCTGGTCCCACCAGCCACCACACTTGAGGGACCTAAGCAAGCAACACCCCCCTCAGCAGGAGAACTTGACTTGTGGTCACAAACCTGCTGCAGGGACATTCACTGGATTTAGAGAAAACAATCCAACAAAAACTGAATCCTTCGCTGTCAGACCCGAAATTTTCATGTTCTTACACTTACACTCCTGCCCATGCCCTCTCCTCTTGCTCCCTGCCACCCTGAGACACTGAGACACTGGGAGGAAACACTTTATTGTGAAGATTGTGAAGAAATTCTATGGATTTCTTGTCTTTGTGGATCTGAAGGGATTATTAGAATCAATTCTGACTCATTGACAGAAGTAGGGGGCCACATCTCATAGCCAAGCAACAAGTCTTCTGGGACATATCCACCCCAGCTTTCTGTCCCTATGGAAGAATACAGGCTAGACTGCCTGGGGGCAGAAACAGAAATCCAACACTCTGGAGAAAGTCCCAACTCCCTGTAAACAAAGACGAGAGGAACTGTTTATTGCAGCCACTAAAGTCTTAGAATATAAGGCTCCAAGTATGTCAAGCTCACCAAACAAATTTAGCTTCACCACCTGCTCCAGAAAGAAACACCCCTGCCAAAATCCCCCACACACCAAAAAGTACATAAATATTCTCAGTGTGGATTAGCTGGGAGTCTTTTCAAATATGTTCTATATTAGAGTTTGTAAACTGGGCACTTCATGTACACCACATGGCCGCTGAGCAAGACATGAAATTTTTGTTCTATGCTTAAAAAAACAACAACAACAACAAAAAAAAACCACTCTTCTACTCCACAGTTTTTAGATGAAATCGAACAAAATGGTTAAAAAGCCTAAAACAATAAACAAACTAAGGAGCCCATAGTCTCACTGGATAAAAAAGATGCATACTTGAAAAATTCCATTCCATTATCCAAGATGTGTGCCGAAAGAGGACAACTGCTAAAAGAGTGATCCAGAGGGTAACTGACAAGACACACATGTGTTGGAGCCAAGAGGTTATAAAGTGTCCTATTGTAGTCAGGTGACAGCAAAATAATGCCTCAGTTAAGCCACAAAAAAAGATCTAAAAAGTAAAGTTAGAGGAGATGCCAAAATATAGATCCATTCAACAATTACATGTTGAATGGTACATAGCACCTTCTTTTTTTTTTTTTTGATACTGGGGATTGAACTCAGGGGCACTCCACCCCTGAGCCACATCCCTAGTCGGTGAATTCTAGTCAATTAAAAGAGCCTACGGACATGCCAGACACTACTAAACTACTACTAAATTTTCACCCAGTGCTTGTTGCGGTTGCTGTTGAGGTGACTCTGCCCAGGGGCATGTTTCACAGCCCTGGGAAGCTGTTGAACTCCTAGCCTGCCTCCAAGACCCAGCTCAGAACTCCTCTCTAAAACCCTCCTCAGTTCAGCTCCCTTCCCAGGTGGCCTTAGGACCAGTCCTCTGTCAGCTTCCCAGTGCAGTGTCACTACACATTCCTCCTACAAATCCAGTAATTGAAGAGTAAGTCCCAAAAACTATTCATCTATGCATCTAACATCTAATTTGAAACCTGCTTGATGAACAGATGAACTTGAAGTACCCAATGGCAAGAAGGCAGGATGGCAAGCCAGTGGCAGAACGTGAATGTGCCCCAGTGTCCCCAACCTAAGGATACATTTGAGTCTCATTAACAGTGTGAGAGCAACAAGCCATCCATTGTGCTCAGACAGGAATCCAGTCCCCTGGCAGAGTCCCCCTGAATTATTTCTGTGGTTCTCCAAAGAGTGTCTCCCATCAGTTCTGACCACCACTTTTTCTGATGGTAAATCCAAGCCTCTGCCTTCCTTCCCCTGGGATACCTCTGCCTCAGCAGCTGTCCCAGCCTCTGCCCTAGCCCAGATTCCCGTGGCTTTATCCAGGCACAGACTCTCAATTCTGGCTATACCAAAACTGCTGGCTGTCTTTTAAAAAAGAAAGACAGGCTCCTCTTCACCACTCCAGGTAGCTCAAGGCAGCACCCTGGGGCTGCAGGTGGGAGCAAGTATAAGCATCAGATGGGTAAAACGGGTTCTCAGCATCTCTCCCTGTCTCTCTGAGGTGCACAAGGATAACAGAGGTGGGATGGGTACAAATGCAGTTATCATCCAGCTTTTGAAACTCCACTAAAATAAAAATTCAAAATGCACAGATCCACAAAGGAAATAAGACAAATGCCAATGAGTGATAGCAACAAGTTTTCAAAGGTAGAAAGCTGACAGGGGACTATTAACTACCATAGCAAAAGCAAGGAATCCAGCATCTCGGAGAAAAATAAAAACACATAGAGAAAAGTCACCTGCAGAGCCAGGGACAGGCCTAAGAATGAAAGAGTCAGGAATCAAAGACAGAATGAGAGCAGGAGGGAAAATCTAAACAAAGCAGTGGTGACCAGGCACTACAGGCCTTTTCACTCTTAATCTCTCTGTAGCCAGGCCACAGCTTTCTCCCCACAGCCCAGCAGACTGGAAATGCAGTCTCTGGGGAAAACTGACCTGAGAGACTCAAAAGGAAGTGGTAGCAGAGGGTTGGGCTAAGTCATAGAGCTCAAAAGGGGGAGATAAGGCAAAGCAATAAATACTAGGGCTACATCTCCCTACTGTAGGAAAGCATATGACCTCTAGGAAATACATTCAAGTGTTTTTAGGGTATTGCATGGGGGACTGAGGGACTATAGATATTGACATTAGAGCGTCTCTCAATGAAAAAGTTAGATCACAAACCAAAAACCCATACACCTCCCCACCAGCTTCCAATGTGCTTTGAAGTGATTGTGATTTTAATAAGAACATAGAGAAGGATCCTCAAACATCTGACAAAGTCACAATCCTTACACTACCTAACTTCAAGATCTATGATATAATAAGCTGCAGTGACACTGATGTATGGATAGACTTATAGAACAATGAAAAGGAAATAGAGCCATGCATACATGGTATCTTAGCCCATGTTCTGCTCCTATAACAAAATATCACAGGTCAGGTAAATTATTTCTCTCACTTCTGGAGGCCAGTAAGTCCAAGATTAATCTAAGGGCCACATCTGATGAGGACCTCCCTGCTGTATCTGAACAAGGTAGAGGGCATCATATGGCTAGAGCAGGAAAGGACACAGCTTTTATAACGAAATCCCTCTGTTGCTAAATAACCTACTTCCAAGATAAGATTTTAATTCATTTCTGGGAAATGGACACTCATGACCTAATCACCTCTTAACAGTCTTACCTCCTTAAAACTGTCATGGTGGCAATTAAGTTTCAATGTGAGTTTTAGAGGTGACACTCAATATCCGGTTAAGAATCACATGATCTTCAACAAACATGACAAGGTAATTCTCTTAGGAAATAGAAGTCTTATCAGCAAAAAGTGATGGAACAACAGGATATTCATATGGAAAAACTCAACCTCACAGTGCACAAAATTAATTAATAAAAGCTAAAACCATGAAACTTCCAGAAGAAACATAAAACAAAATTTCCACTACCTTGGAATAGACAATGGTTTTTCTTTTTTGGTACCAGGGATTCCATCCAGGGATGCTTAACCACTGAGCCACATCCCCAGACAATGTTTTTTCTTAACACAAAACAGAAAGAATACCAATCATGTGTCAAATAAAATTTATGGGAGCCCATTGTTTTGGACAGAGCTTTATACTGGGCCTCTAAACTAGACCAGACCAAACCAGGATGGAGTCACACATGCTAAGTGCCACCCAGTCAAATTGAACAAACTGGCCAGTTTTCAAAACAGGAGATTTACCATATTCATTCAAAAGAAACCCTGTCAGCCTTAGCCAGCACCATAAGGAAGCACCCTCTGTTTCAATCTATACAAGGAAAGTCATCTGAAATAATTTAATATTAATCCACTTGTTCTTGCTCATGCTACCTAAAAAATAAACAACAAAACAAAACCTGTTCATCCATTCCTAGAAGAGCTCTTGTCTGTTTGTAGACTGAAAACTGCCTGGTTCATAAATTGGTAATAAAAACCAATTGGATCTTTAAAACTCAACTTGCTGAAATTTGGCTCTTGGACTCATAAAAGAAGCTAATAATATTTTAAATTAAAAATTTTAACTCTTTCTCTTTTTTGCAATGTCCACTAAGAGGTAATGGATAAATATGGGGCTGTATCCACACAATGGAATACTACTCAGAAATAAAAAGGAATAAGGATAGACACAACATGCATGAATCTCAAAAACATGACGCTAAACAAAGCAGCCCCATACTAAGAGACTACACATGTATGAATCCCTTTACATGAAATTCCAGAATAGGCAAAACTAATCCATAATGGCAAAGAAAATCAGCAGATACCTAGCAACAGGGAGACAGATTGACAACAAAGAGGTATAAAGGAATTTGAGAGGTAATGGCAATGTTCCAAATCTGGGTTGTGGTGATGGTAGCACAGGTTTATATATTTGCCAAAACTCATCAAGCTGTATGCTTACAATAGGTAAATATTATTGTATGGAAATTACATCTTACTATAGGGGATTTTTAAAGGAATCTCCTGCATGGCCTCTTCCTCCAGCTACTGCTTCTCTCGGAGGCACACAGCTGCACTCTCAGAGTTGTGGGCCACTGCTGACTATATTTCCACTTGTTCCATTCTTAGGAGCCCATGCCAGCTCAGGCCTTTGAACACACCAAACTACCAAAACTGTTGTTGTTAAATCACTAACGACTTCACATTTTCTAAATTACCAATTTTATGTAATTTCTCACTTCCTTCTTAGCGAATTGCAGACACCTGCCTCTTTGTGTCTCTCCCTACTCCCCTGCCAGCTCTTCATCTGCCTGACTGGTTTCTCCTCATCTTTCTCACCTACAGTTGATATGGCTCCATGCTTAAAATCCTCTGTTCTTTCTTTACACTCATCTCCTAAGTGATCTCATTCACCTCTGGCTTTAAATACTATATATAAACCTGTGGCTCCCAAAGCTGTTTTTTTACCCCAGACCTTTTCTGAATTGCAGACTCACACCAGCTGCCACTTGACACTCCCCCGGAAGGTCTAAAAGGCATCTCAAACTCACAGTGCCTGTGGTAGGCTGAATAGTGGCCCACAAAGGTATCCAGGTCCTAATCCCTGACACCAGTAAATGTGACCTTATATAGCAAAAGAAACTTTGCATGTGATGGTTAAGGATATTCAGATGAAGAGATTATCCTGGTTTATCCCAGTGGCCCTAAATATGATCTCAAGCATCCTACAACAGGGAGGTAAAGGGAGGTGTGACAGAGGAAGCAGCAGTGACTAGGGTCTAAAGGCTGGCTCTGAAGAAGGAGGGAAGGGCCTCCAGCCAAAGAATGCGAGGAATGCAGTTCCAAAGGCTGGAAGGCATGAACCAGATGGTCCCTTAGAGCCTCTGCAGGGTGTGTGGCCCTCCTGACACGTTGGTGGGGGACCAGTATAATTGATTTTGGACTAGTGACCTCCAGAACTGTAGAATAAAGTTGTGTTCCTTAAAGTCAATACATTGGTGGTAATATGGTGTGACAGCAGTAGGAAATTAATACAATGTCCTAAAGCAAATGCCAAGCTCTCACCTCCAAATCCCCACATCATTCTTGTTCTTGATAAAATTGTTCAAAATATCCTAGATATACATACCATGAGAAGAGAGGCTTTGTCTTACACTCTGTTGTATCTCTACACATAAAATATTGCCAGACACATATGTTTTAGTCAGCTTTTTTGCTGCTGACTAAAAGACCCCACTAGAACAATTGTAGAGAAGAAACAGTTTGAGGGCTCACAGTTTCAGTGGTCTGCATCCATACACAGCTGGCTTCATTCCTCAGGGCTCCAGATGAGGCTGAACAACATGGCAGAAGAGTGTGGCAGAGGAAAGCAGCTCACATGATGATCAGAAAGCAGAGCGACTCCACTGGCCAGATATAAATATATACCCCAAAGCCACGCCCTCAATGCCCCACCTCCTCCAGTCACACCTACATGCTTTCAATTACCACTCAATTAATCCCATCAGGGATTAACTCACTGAATGGGTGAAGGCTCTTGTAACCTAAGCACTTCTCCTCTGAACCTTCTTGCATTGTCTCACATATGAGCTTTTGGGGGACACCTCATATCAATGCTATGACAACATAGTAGGTGTTAAAAAATCATTTGTTGAACTTATAAATGTAGAAAACAGAAGAAAAGATCAATAAGAAACTATAAAACTTAATATCCTAAAGGTGTAAAATTCGTATTATATTCGTGAAACAAGAATGAAATAATGTACACAGTATTAAGAATCAATATAGAAGCTGGGCACAGTGGTGCACACCTGTAATCCCAGCACCTTGGGAGGCTGATACAGGAGAATCACCAGTTCAAAGCCAGCCTCAGCAACAACGAGGCACTAAGCAACTCAGTGAGATCCTGCCTCTAAATAAAATATAACATAGGGCTGGGGATGTGGCTCAGTAGTTGAGTGGCCCTGAGTTCAATCTGTGGTACCAAAAAAATAAGAATCAATATGAAGAGCCTTTGAAACTGAAACATCTTGGCTGATTTTTTTGGAGAGTCAACATAAGGGAAGAAAGGGTAGAAAAAGATTGCTTAAAATTAGGATTGGTTTTTAATTCTAACCCAAAATTAGAATTGAGGCCTATGATCCAATTACCAGAATTTTCAGACAGAAAACTGAGAGAAAGAAAAGAAATTACTAAATAAATAAAATTAAAGAATTTTTTTTTTGGTACCAGGGATTGAAATCAGGAGTACTCGACCACTGAGCCACATCTCCAGCCCTATTTTGTGTTTTATGTAGAGACAGGGTCTCACCGAGTTGCTTAGCACCTCACTGTTGCTGAGGCTGGCTTTGAACTCGCAATTCTCCTGTCTCAGCCTCCCAAAGTGCTGGGATTACAGGCGTGCGCCAATGTGCCCAGCTTTAATAATTTTTCAAAACAGAAGGACAATGAGTCTTCATGTTGATAGAACCCACAAGTGCACATAAAATAAATTATAAAAGACCTGCACCAAGGCACATTTCCATGGAATTTTATAATACTACAGATAAACAGAAAATCCTAAGGAATTATACAGAGTTAATAATAATAATTCACTTATAATGAGGGCTGCTGGGGGTGAGGTTCAGTGATAGAATAACATTAATGAGTCTTTGGGTTCAGTCCTCAACAACCACCAAAAAAAAGGAAGGAGGGAAGGAAGGAGGGAGGGAGGGAGGGACGAAGGAAAAGAAAGGAAACTTATAAAGAAAATGGGAGTTAGAATGCATCTGATTTTTTTTCTCCAGAGCTTTTTTAGGGTATAATTGACAAATAAAAATTGTATATATTTAAGGCATACATAATGTGTAGAGTTTTGTTTTTTGCAGTACCAAGGATTGAACCCAGAGACTTGAACCCAGCCCTTATTAATTCTTTATTTTGAGACAACGTCTTGCTAAATTGCTGGGGCTGGCCTGGAATTTGTGCTCCTCCCACCTCTGCCTCCAAAGTAGAGCAGCAGGGATTATAGGTGTGCATCACCAGACCTAGCCACATCATGTTTTGATATGTGCATACACCGTCAAATGATCACCACCATCAAGCAAATTAACATGTCCACTGCCTCACACAGATACCTTTCTGGGTAGGTTGCATGATGAAAATACTTCAGATCTACTCTCTCAGCAAAATTCAAGTATACAATATATTATTATTATTAACTATAGTCAGGGTGCTGTAGGCATTTGATTTCTTAACAGTAAAATTGTATTGGCAAAGGCTGTAAATGAAGACTTCAAAATCCTGGCAAGTGGAGGGTCTTCAACCAAGAATTCTACAGCAAGCCACACTACTCATTAATTAAGGTGTGATACAGAATAAAGACACTTTCATAGTGCACGTGAACTCAAAAAAACATGCTTCTCAAACATAGTCTATGCTTAAAAAAAAGTCAAGGGAAACCCGCAGGGGGAGGGGGGACTCAAGAAACAGGGTTCAAAACCAAGGAGCTTCACAATGATTCTCATGCTTAAGTCCTGTAGAGCAAACACTGGGTTGATGGTGAGTGTGGAAGGAGAGAAGGAATGGAGCCTAGAGTTTCAGTGAACTTGGTTTGAATGTTTAAAAACTACTGACAAATGTATGAGAAATCTATTGAAACATTTGGAAGCAAAATTATTAGTTATTATTATTAGTTTCATAGGAAACTATGAAATGAAAAAAAATTAGATCATCAAGATTAAAAGTTTATACAAAAAGGAAATGTAATCATCAAACATTACTTGTGTCTACAGTGAACAACTCATATGGTCATTATAATGTAAATGCTGAGCATTGACTTAACCAAAACTTTGTAATTCTACATTATGAAGACAGGGGCAGGAGCCAAGCCAGCGGTGGTGACAGGAGAAGAGAGAAGACCTATGCCTCGTCTACAATAATAATGTCTAAAATTGGGGAAAAAAAAAAATCCACCAGAATAAGCATTTTTGTTAGAAGTATGACAACTAATATGGAAAGAAACACCTAGAAAACCATTTAGACTCTTAATTCTAAAGCGATCACTTTCAGGGAGACCCAAGTTGGGGGCGGGGGGCACAAGGGTTCTCTGTTTTTCCGTCAGTTTTTTAGTCCCATTTGGTGGTTCATGTGTGTGTGCATTGCTTTGTTACACAAATAGTGCTAAAGTAAAAATGAGTATGACTAAATAGAGGGCTCTCAGCAAGGACAGATCTATAGGAAGAAATTTCCACAAATTAGTAAGGACTGTGACACAAGAGTGTCATCCCTCATCACCTAGAGCAAAGTGAGACCAGCAGAAGGAGGACAGGCAGAGTGAGGAAGAGTGACTGAAGAGAGACACATCACTTTCTGGCTAGCCACGTACAAAGTTGTTATCAAACCCTTTCTGAGAAGAGAATTAATATAACCATACATTGTTTTGTTTCTAGGCTTTTACACATGAAGTTTTATGTAGAAATAAGTTTAGTCACTCCCAACAAATATGTTCATCGGCCCCAGCAAGTCCCAAGATCAAGAATCCTTCAGGTATATTTAAGAGGTGGAAATTCACACTGGCCAAAACTAAGGGACAAGTTTAAGGAAAGAGGTCCTCTGACAGAATGGTAATATTAACTGAGTATTTGCTTTAACCATTAACACACACATACACCAAGTATGTGTATGTGTATTCTTTTCCTGGAACTGGGGATTGAATCCAGGGGTGCTTTACCACTGAGCCACATCTCCAGCCCTTTATTTTTTATTTTGAGACAGAGTCTCACTAAGTTACTTAGGGCCTCGCTAAATTAATGAGCCTGGCTTTGAACTTCTGATCCTCCTGCCTCAGCCTCCCAAGTCGCTGGGAATCATCATCACCTAAAGTCCAAGGTTTGCGTTAGGGTTTACTCCTAATGTTGTACATTCTGTGGGCTTGGGTAAATGTATCATGATACATATGACACATATGTACCATTAGAGTATCATACTGAATAATCTGGTTGCACAACTTTTTAACTGAACATCCAGTTAGATTTCAAGTAAATAAAACTATATTTCTAGTCATGAAGCCTAACCCTGGAGGTGAGTGAGTCCAGTAAAAATTGAAGAACCACCACTCCACACACTAGTGGCATAGAGACCACGGGAAGTATTCCTTCACAGACACCCACTCTTTAAGGAGTACGTGTTTTATATTGAAGGTACAAATGAATGGATATTGTAAACCTGCCTTGAGTTAGAGAAGAGTTATAGGTGCATTTGTTATTCCTAAGATAAAACAAAGTTCACATGAAAAACAACACCTGAAGAAACAACTCAAGAAAGCAACAAGCCCACACAGAACTAAGGATCGTGAAGTGGCTCCAGAACAGACCTTACCCCACGGCACAAAGTCTCTGAAATAAGAACAAAAGAGGAGATTTTGTAAAGGTTTTGAGTCACACCAAAAAGTACATGGTTTCCCACAGTGGTTCTTTGAAGAACACAACATGTACTTCAGAGTAGACATTTCCATTTGTTTGCTAAAATTCACTCTCATTTCTTCATACTAGTTTTATACGTGTAATGGAAGACAATTTGAGGAACAAGTGACCTTAGGGGTTGGATAATCCAAGGAAAACTCACCACAGGAAGTAAAGTTTGCACTGGTGACTCCATGTTCTGGAGGAACACATAAGTAAAGGAAGTGCACATATTATCCAAGCAAGATGCTTTTAGTGACAGCAAGGTCTGAACACAGAGAAAGAATGGTACTGTACCCTTGTATTTATTTGGGAAAATGCCTACCAACTTCTCCATTTCATAAAGCAGCCAGCGCTCAAACATTCTTGTTAACTGGAGACAAAATTCTGAAGAACACAAATAGTTTTCTCGTGTCTTTGTTTTCAATTAAGTCTAGCCTCATGTTTTTTTTTGTTTTGTTTTTAATTTTTTTTTTTTTTTTTTTTTTTTTTTTTTTTTTTTTTTTTTTTTTTTTTTTTTTTTTTTTTTTTTTTTTTTTTAGTTGCAGATGGACACAATGTCTTTATTTTATTGCTTTGTATGTGGTGCTGAGGATCGAACCCAGGGCCTCACGCTTGCGAGGCAAGCGCTCTACCGCTCAGCTACAATCCCAGCCCTAGCCTCATGTTTTTAAAAATAATTTTTTCTTCCCATTATTTTAATGATAAATATCTCTGTACAAAATTTCAATACTATCATTGTCTTGTGAAAAAGAAACATTCCATACCAAGAAGGAAAAGAGAATCGTAATTTCTCCTGACTCCTTAGGGAAAAGCCATGAATAGAAGCAGTTGGTCACTATCTTCGGATCTTCCAAGCACTTTAAGCTGAAAGTGGAATCGCTTAAATAACAACTCAGATTGTTTCCCCTCACAAAACGGAATAATAGTGGGAAAAGTTTTGTGACTCCAAGGAAGCAAGTGTTTCTAATTAAGTGAGCAAGATCGGCCGAGGTAACTGCTCTGGGTCCACCAGCAAAGCAGCAAAGTTGCCTAAATTCTGTTTGTGAAGACTGCCACCTACTGAAGAGTATGCGGCACTGCAGCCGGCTGAAAGGGGGAAATGCGAGGGGGTAAGAAAAGCAGCTGGTAATCCAGAGAGTAGGGTGAGATTGACAGGGCAGCAGGAGGTACAAAGCCAGCAAGGCGCTGACTGGGCAGGATACAGCTAAGGGGACAAGAGGGGTCGGATCCAGCTGGAAGGCTCTGTATAGAGCAGGTCTAACGGGGCTTTCTGGGGTCCCTAGGCGTTTAACCAAGGGCTAAGGGATGTATGCAAAGTGGAGGTGGCTTGGGTACAGACACAGGGGAAGAGCTGCCACAGGGAGAAGGTCCAGGGGCAGGCACGGGCTGTAGAAGACCACTTGTAGGAACTGAGGAACTTGTAGGAAATGAGGTTAGATACTGAGGATCTTGGGCTGGTAAAATAGGACTTTTCCCCAAAAGCAAAGAGAAATCTACCAAGGTTTGTCAAGGCCTCACTGGACAAATGACAATTAAGAACCAATAATGGAATAAGGGGATAGCTCAATTACAAGATTTGCTGTACAGACAGCAAACTCTTGGCTCTTTGGAAATTATCTATAAAAACAAAACAAAACAAAAAACCAGACAGACTGAAATAAGAATTTTACAGGTAAAATATCCAACACCCTGGGCCACCATCCCCTACCTAGCACCAAGAGCTATAGCTATTCCCCCCAAGATCTGTCAACATTAGAGCTCAGCTCTGTCCCCAAAACACCAAAGTCCCCATTCTGCTCACATGTACGCCTCTTTCTCTGCCTCCATAAAAGCAATGCTCCCACATTTCTACCTCATTCATTTGTGTAACTGAACCCCCAACTGCATCCTTGGCATTAATATTAGGGGAAATGTGAAGGCAGAGTCCCTGGCACTTTGGGTCTAGCAGACAGGGAGACACCAACTAAATAACCACACATATACTAGTACAAGAGTGACAAGGACTCTACATTCAGGGTTGTAAGAACCTAAATAGGGACCATGAGCTATTTTGAGTGAAAGAAGGAGTAAAAGAATCTCAGTAAGGAGATTCTTACTGAGGAAACAATAAATTTTTGTCCAACACACAATGGTTTATGGCTGCAGTCCAGGAGCACCCTTGGAGACCCCAGGCCTCACTTTGCCTCCTGACAGCTGTGTGTCTTTGGGCAAGCCACTTTGATTCTAGGCCTATTTGCTCGTATATAACATAGTGGGAATTAAATGAGAAAATTCACATAAAGTGTTTAGTATAATGACTAGAAGAAAGTATATCTACAATAAATGTTAGCTAACATTATTTTTTATATTATTAATCTTCTCTGACTTTATGTCAGGGTATAAACAGTAAAGAAGGAAGGTAGACAGAGAAAACTTGTATCTGAATACTGGGATTGCTTTATGCTATTTATATGCCATATGCTATTGAATTTTTAGAGTCCAGACAGATCATAGGATCCATTATGGGCAGAAGGAAATAAAAACTAAAATACTATTAGAACTCTGTCTTGACCAACTTGCTGGAAATTGAACCACTGTTTTTAGCATTATTTATGTGGGAAAATGTGTTCCAATCCAAAATGAAGTAATTAAACATTCCTTTTGAATACAGCATGTTAGCATATTGGGGACTATCAATTTTCACACACAATAATTCTATAGATGAGACCATTGTTTCACACACAATAGAGAGTAGCCCTAACAGGGACTGTGGCTCCCTCATTACAGCCCAGGAAACAACCACGGAAACTACAAGACTTATCCAGTGATGGGCAAATGCACTTGAGGGCTAGAGGCTCCTAATCAAATCCCATGAAACTGCTATCCCCTGCTAAGAGTGACTTTCTCCTGTGTGCCTTTAGTTATGTTCATAGGACCAATCTCTGGGCGGGGAGGGGGGGATGAAAAGAACTTACAGAGTTTCTGATGACTCAACCTGTTGGAATAATTTGGCAATTCAAGCGAATTTCTGGTTTGATTTTTAAAATAAACTTGTGTTCCTGAAATGAAATATTGGACATTAAAATGTTTTAACGCTGTACAAAATGACTTAAAAACATGAGAAAACCTGTGCTTCTAAAGGAAAAATTGGAAGAAAATTATTAAAATGTGTAAAAACTGATTAGTTTCCTTTTTTAGTATTTTCCATATTTTTCAAATTTTCCTTGGTTTACAAGTTTAAGATTGTTATGATTTGTATGTGAGGTGCCCCCAAAAAGCTCATGCATGAGACAATACAAGAAGGTTCAGAAGTGAGATGATTGGGTTATGAGAGCCTTAAACCAATCAGTGAATTAATCCCCTAATAAGATTAACTGGATGGCAACTGAAAGAGATGAAGGGCATGCCTGGAGGAGGTGGGTCACTGGGGGTGTGCCTTTGGGGGATATATTTTGTAACTGGCATGTAGAGTCTTTGTCTCTGCCCGCTGATCATCATTCGAGCCACTTCCCTCGACCACACCTTGCCAATATGATGTTCTGCCTCACCTTGAGCCCCAAAGAGTGGAGCTGTCTCTCTATGGACTGAGGCCTCTGAAATTTTGAGCCCCCAAATAAAATTTTCCCCCTTAAAATTGTTCTTGTCAGGTCTTTAAGTCACAGCAGCAAAAATAAAAAAGCTGATTGAAATAGAAATTGGTACCAGGAGTGGGGTCATTGCTGTGACTAAGCTGTCTGTGTAGTTCAGAAGCTCTTGGAGCCTTTTGGGATTTGCAGGAGGAATTTTGAGATGTTTAGCAGTGCAAGCTGAAAATGCTTTAGATTGTTGTAAGCAGAGCCTAATGGCCAATTCTGGTGGGAGCTCAGAAAACCAGAATGCCAGTTGGAGAGTGGACAGTGAAGAGAGGGCTCAAAAGGATTTAGAGAAGGAGGACTCCATTGGAAATTGGACTAGAGGCCATTCATGTTATGTTTTGGCTGAGAAGCATTTTGCCTATGTTCTGAGACTTTCTGCGAAGCTGATTTTAAAAGTGATGGACTTATTAAACTGGCGGAAGAAATTTCTAGACTGCATAGTATTTAGGCAGTGGCATGGATATTGCTGGTAGCTTTTAGCCAAGTTTATTGTGATATTCAAGAGCAAAAAGCAGAGCAGAAAGATTTGAAAAACTTGAAAGGTGGGAGTAAAACTGGGGCTAAAGAAGTTGCAGTGTTAAAAACATAACTGGCACTAAAGCAATGCTAAAACTTTCTTATTGCCTAGAGACAATAAGAAAGATGATTTGAGGGCACCTCAGGAATTGGTTCAGACTCAGGGGAGTAACAGTAAAAATTCTCTTAAGAAGAGACCAGTGGGGCATTATTCTTATACAACAGGGCCTAGGAAGTTTTTTCAATGTGTTCATCCACTCGGGCACTCAGAGGCTGCTGCAGCCAGGGTCTCTGAAGGCTTTACTACTGCTTGAGATGGCTGCAGACCTTGGTATCAATCACATAGTGCTGGTTCTGGAATGCAGGATGCTGGAGTTAGGGGGTCTTGGGGGCCTCCACCAAGATTTCAAAGGAAGGCCTAGGAGGCCAGGCAAAGTGCAGCAAGGTTAGAGTCCCTGTGGGCAGCCCTTAAGAGGATGAAGCATAAAGATGTGAGGAGAAAGCCAAAGCTATAGTGGAGACCCCCAAGAAATGCAAGTAATGTGGGATGTTTGCTGGGGAAAGCTGCAGGAATTGAGCAGAGAAAAGCCAACAGAAAGGCCATTGTGGGCTGTAACCAGCAAAACCACAGGGGCAGAGCTATACAAGCCTTTTGGTGAGAACATCACGATGTCATGTGCTCCAAATGCTGGATGCAGAACTACAGGACTTGTTTGCCCAGCTGAATTTCAGTCTTACTTCAGTCCCATCCCTTCTTTCTATGCTCCTATTTTTCTGAGTGGAATGTTTACTACATAGTTTTATATATTGGATACTTGTAAATTACTTCCAATTTTTACAGGTGCTCACGATGTGAGTTTTCCTTGAGTCTCAAAGGAAACGTTGAACTTGAACTTTGGCACAATCTTGGAACTGTTAAGACTATGAGGGCTCTTGGACAAATGGACAAAATGAATTTGCATTGTGAGGCAATCATGAGCTTTGGGGGACCAGATGTGAAATGTTATAGTTTGGATGTGAAGTTACCCCCAAAAGCTCATGTGTGAGAAAATGTAAGAAAGTTCAGATGAGAGCCTTAACCCAATTAGTGAATTACTTTTCTGATGGGATTAACTTGGTGGTGGCTGAAGCTAGGTAGAGGGTGGCTGGAGGAGGTGGGTCATTGGGGGCATGCCTTTGGAGTATATATTTTGTATCTGGCAAGTGGAATCTCTTTCTCTTTGCTTTCTGATCATTATTTGAGCCGCTTCCCTCCCCCATACCCTGCCACTATGATGTTCTGCCCCAAGGAGTGAAGCTGGCTGTCTATGGACTGAGACCTCTGAAACCTTGAGCCCCAGAATAAACTTCCTCTCCTTAAAATTGTTCTTGTCAAGTCTTTAAGTCACAGCAGTGAAAAAGCTGACTAAAACAAACACAAAGAGGAAAATTTTTTTTACCTGGGAAAAAAGACCTATGACAAAGCAAAACCATGTAACCTTTTGTGGTTTGGGTAAAAGTATTCACTTCCAAAGCTCTCAATGAGTCCTCTTTATACTCAGACACCCTGAAATATCAGAGAAAATGGAGGTCAATATTTTTACTTTTTAATTGTACTGCCTGGAAGCAGTCCAATTCATTAAAATCAATTCCCAGAAAATTATTTCAATTGATTGCCAAATTGACTTAAGGAAAATCATTTCAGAAAAAAAGGACCTAAAGGTGCATTACCCAACTCTTTGATAAAAATATGCCTATTGTGGAATAAATAGAAGTGCTAAGTTTCCCAAGCTGGTGTCAAACACATGATTCTCCTGTCTCAGCTTCTCAGTAGCTGGAATTACAGACATGCACCACCACATCTGGCTGGAGTTCAGTGATTTCTAATGCCATTTCAGTAGTGTTTGAACTCACAAAAGCCCTAAGAGAGTAGCTCTTTTTCCTATTTTGACATGAAAACCCATCAGAATCTGAGAACTTGCCCAGGTTATGCTTTGTGGAACAGGCAGGAAAGGTCCAAGATCTCCAACTCAGCTTCCAGATCCTGCCTGCCCTATTAGGCAGTATTTAACAAATGCAGTCTTCACTTTAACAAAAGAAGGCTTTTTATGTTTCTACATATGTTTCTATGGCTCATATGACTTTTCCAACAGAGTCCCACTCCATAAATTCATAGATTCCTTTCTGTTTAACATGATCAGTTTTAGACAGACCAGGAACATCCTGTTATGCTAAAAACACTGCATCATTATCAACTGTCCCACCACTGAATGCCATTAGTGTGTTTGCCAAGAGATCTGTCGTTTACATGTTTTAAGGAGATTTGACCAAGATATCTTTCCTTCCAGGGAGTTTGTCAATAAAAGGCAGAGAATGGATTGCAGGCTTCATGCCTGTCTTTCCAGGCAACAAGAGAAAAATGATTTATTTTAGTGGCTTCTTTATTTAAAAGCTTTCTTTCTCACTTGAAAAAAATTTTTCTTGCAAAAAGTACAAGTAAGCAAAATAAAAATATTTAAGTTGGGCTGGGGATGTGCCTCAGTGGTGAAATACTTGCCTAGGAGGCTCTGGGTTATATCCCAGCACTGAAAAATAATTTTAAGTCAATATAAATATATAGTTTTAATGAAATGACTACAGGCTAGTGGTCCTTGAGACATAGAAGAATTATAAACAAGAAAGTGAAATTGATTTCTCAAATGGCAGTTTAAGAAGCTCTGCAAACCGTCTCCCTAGCACAATAATCATAACTAGTAAAAATTATTTTTTAAAAAAGTTAGTGTCTAACAAAATCCCCTAAGCACATACAGCAAATACAGAAAATCTTCTTAATCTCAAGAAAATCCACTTAATCTCCATGAGAACAATAAGAATTGGTGGCATTTTACACCCATATACATCCCACTACAGGTCATGATGATGGAGGACTAATTGAGGCAGGCACAGCCAAGACCACAGCTCAATCTGGGATGATAGAATCCCCAGGAGGGCCAAACCAGCAGCATTTCTCTTCCTCCAGCTTTATGCTATAGCAGCTCTATTCTAGGTAAAAGCATCTGAAAGGTCTAGGGCTTCCTTTCTCCACCCTCAACCCATAAGTCAGAAGCTCTATCCCAGGCATGGCAGGCTGAGAGGAAAAGGTCCTAAACCATCTTCATCCTAGCTTACTTGTGCACAGAGAGGCCATGCCAGGAAATAAGTGTGGAGACCAGAGGCTACTCCCCCCTCAGCACCCTGCTCATCTAGCAAAGGTGTCACTCTGAGAGAAGTGGGCTGATGTTTCTGCCCAAAGCTCTGTATCAGTAGAGGTTTTTTTCCCCCCACAGATTGAGATGGCACACAAGAACAGAGACCTTACAATCTTTTGGAAGGAATGATTTTATTTGGAACAGAGTTCAAGCCTCAGAGCACTATTGAAACCTATAGAGATTTTGTCAGTAAGTTATTAAGAAGAGACTGGTAGCTTTATGAGAGTAAGAAGCTAAATTGTAGACCAGTACGCAGAAGTTTAACAGAGAGAACCAGGGGGAAAGTTGGTTAAGAATAGTTCTCTTGGGGTCAAAACAAACCTCAAAGATTGGTCTCAAAGACTACCTCTGCAAGCCAGACACGATGGTGCACACCTGTGATCCCAGCACTTTGGGAGGCTGATACAAGAGAATCACAAGTTCAAAGCCAGCCTCAGCAATGGTGAGGCACTAAGTAACTCAGTGAGACCCTGTCTCTACATAAAA
>PVHX01026262.1:0-21095 GCA_004024805.1 Geosciurus inauris
GGCTGTTGTAGTCGCTGGGTGTTTCCCAGCTGTCAGCCCCTTTCTGCTCATGAGCAGAGATTCTAATGCACCAAGGATCCACTCTGCTTGGGTACAGAGTAGGAAGAATGCCTGTCCCGTGAAAACTATAAATCATTGAGTGTTTTACAAACTTCTATTGTCAGTCACTCATCTCCACAGACTCTTACTGATAAAGCAGTCACACTGTGAGTTTTATATTGTTATGTACATGCATACGTTTGTACAGTGTGTTATAACGTGTGTCTGTGCATCTGCGTGCGTGTCTGCCCATCATTCAGATGACACTTTTTTTGTATGAAATATTAGTAAATTTAATGTAAGTTGTTCAAATTTGAGATTTTAAATTAATGCACATTTAATAATGATAATCTGCTTTAATACAATGTTTACCTTATTGAATGTTTGTCTTGCCATCTAATTGATTGATTGGTTAAAATGCCATGAATATATCTGTGTTTACCTACTTCAGTCTCAGGTCTTAGGTATTTCTGGAGTCAGATGTGCTACTGCTGTACCTGCGGGGGCCTTGTTATCTCAGTCTTTTCTCTTAGAAACAATGTCTCAATGAATATATCCAATAGAATTTGACTTTACATCGCAGTTAGTCTTTATGTTAATACAATCATGGATGCACCTGGGAAGGATTTACCAACAAACCATGTGCTCTTCATGACAGTTGTTCTGTGTTTTAAATGTCTGTGTTGATTCCTTCTGTGTAATTTATTATCATAATTCCATACTTTACCCTTTTTCTTTCATTATGTATATTTAATATATCGTAGATCAACCTAGAAATGATAGCACATATGTGTATAGTCACACAGTAAAGATATTTAGAATGTTTAGCCTCTTTTTGACAATATAAAATTTGTATATTAATCTGTTTAGCTTCTTTCAATGTATTTTTAATTGTTCCTGTGTTTTAAAAATAATTTTATGCACAGGTCAGGAGTGGTCTGCTCAGTGGGATTTCACTAACTGAACACAGCTCTGCAGGCAGCTCCAATGTCAAAAATAAGGTCCTCCTCACTGGTGCCCCCTCATTCCTCTCCAGTCACTGTCCCTGGGTTACCACGGTGTGACAGCTAACTACACGGGTCACTTTCTTCTCTTTTGTATTTTGAGTAAATAACCAAACCGTATAGCACAACTTCTTTAGTGTTTGACATTTAAAGTTTCATATGCTTGTGAACTTCCCTGCATTCTCCACTGTTAGTGATAGGAGTCCAGTGTGTGGGTCTCCAGCAATGAGTAATTCCTCCTTTGATGCCCATGTGAGGGCTTTGGTTTGGGGCCCCGTGGGTAGCCTTGTCATCGAAGTTCCACCTCATGATTTGGAGACACAGCAGGGCTTTCTGTTAGGAGTAAGCGTGGGAGGCGCGGGGTCTCCAGCTTGCAGGAGTACACAAGTTTATGACTCCTCAGTTTCAGACAGTACTTCTAATCAGTTTCCTAAAATTTGTGTACATATTTCACAAGAAAAATCTCTTAATTTCAAACTATATCACTTGAAATATTCACTTTGATTCTTATGTTTTGTTGTTGTTGTTTTAACCTTTATTTTCCCAGGGAAGAGACTCAGAATGGCAGCAGAGTACCTGATAGTCACCATGTTGGTGACCCAATGCACTTCCTTGGGTTTTCTGGCGACTCCTGCCCACTGCCTTCCCAGAGCCTTCTCTATCCTGGGCCCAGTTCCCACTTGCCCAGGTCTCTTACCTCCCTGTGGCTCAACCTCCTCCTCACACACTTTAAACTTCTTGGACCACTGCCTACTTCCATGATCCGCATGACCCAAACATGCTACTCTTCCCCTACAAGACCTCATTTCTTAAAAACATCATGGAATATCTGCCGTGACTTCTACAAACCACTGACTTTGACCTTTTCTGCTCAATATCTTTCCGTCCCCATTTTCTCCTTCACTCTCACAAAATCCTGCCTCCCCCTCCTTAGCATCTGAAGTGCTCCCAGCCCTTAAATCCCCTCCCTGCACTTTGCCCCATTGCCTCAATCCCTGCAATGCACATTGACCCCCAGCCTCTCTTTTTTTTTCAGATCCTCCCTTCTCCTGCTCTCTATGCTGCCATGCCACAGACTGTCTGCCTCCGTCTTACCCACCAACTCCCTGACCCTTAACCTTTCTAATCCCACGGTCTTCCACCTGAGCAGCGTCTCTCCTGCAAACACTGTGGCCTTCTCACCAGGTGTCTTGATGCTAGGTGGTAACACTCATACCAGTTTTTAAGGCTGTGGCTGTAGTTTGGATGCTGAGTGTCCTCACAGATTATTGTCTTAAAGGCCTTGTTCTCAGGGTGGACTCCAAGAGGTGGAGCCCAGTGGGAGGTCCTCAGGGCCCTGGCAGCTGCCTCTGATGAGGACTGTGTGATTCTGTCACTTCTTTCCCTGTCTCCTTCCTACCTCTGTAGTGAATGATTTGGCTCTGCCACCAGCTCTCACCATCCTGTGCCACCTTACCACAGTTACCAAGTAAGGACGTCAATTAAACATGAAATGGACCCTCCAGAACCATAAGCCAAAATAAACATTTTCCCTTACTGAGTTTATTACTGAGTTTATCTCAGGTATTTCATCACAGTGATGGAAAGCTGACAAACCGGGTGGTATGTTACATTATTTTGGTGGGGTTTTGTATAGGTAGAAAGACTAAAAAGGATGGTAGGGCCTCTCTTTGCTGGCACCCAGAGTTTTAGATATGGAACTGTTCTGTATATGGACAGGTCATCAAGACACATGCTTGGTGACTACATCAGTTATAATAGTGTGACTGTGTACATCATTAGGGGATATTATGAATATGAGTGGTGAGGGTGTATGTGCCAGGTTTACACATGAATATGTGAATGTGCTAGTGACTTATGTGAGGGACTGTATGTATGAAAGTGTGTACGTGTACTTGAGTGTGAGTCCCTGCATACATATATTTGCATTTCTGACAGTATAAAGAAGTGTGTGTAATCTGAGACATACGTCATTATGATGCTCACTCTATATGTTAGTCAGCTTTTTGTATATGTAACCACAATACCTGACCAGAACAATTTAAAGGAAGAGATATTTATTTTGCCCTCACTGGGTGAGAGGTCCAGTCTATGGTTGGCCAATTGCTATGCTGTGGGTCAAAGGTGAGGCAGAAGATCATGACATAAGAGCATGGTGGAAGAAAGCAACTTGCCTAATGGAATTCAAGAAGCAAAGAGTGATCGAGGTGCCAGGGACAAAAATATAAAGCCCAAAGTTATGGCCCCAGTGACCTCATTCCTGCAGCCATGCCCTAACTACCAATGGTTACTACTGAATTCTTTCAAATTAGAATGCACTAATTAGGTCAGAGGTGTTATAATCTAATTCTTTCACACCAAAATACCCCTGCATCAGCACAGGAGATTTTGAGGGATGCCTCATATCCAATCCATAACATTCCACCTCTGGTCCTCATAAGCTCATGTGCATGTCACAACACAAAATGCATCTGACTCACCTCCAAGAGTTTTCATATTCAACAGTTTTCAGCATCACCAAAAAAAATCCAAGTCCAAAGTCTCATCTGAGACTCAAGACTAACTCTTGGCTATGAGCCCCTGTTAAAACCAAAAGGAAGTCACATACACTCAATATATAATGGCACATAGTAAACTTTTCCATTCCAAAAGGGAGGAATCAGAGAATCAAAAGAAGGATGGAACCAAAACACAACTGGCAAAAAATTCCTACATATCTGGGGCACATGGCAGTGAAATATTTTCTCCAAAGGGTTTGTGTAGCGCTGTCCTTGGGGACTTGCCATTTGCAGACTATGCGGCCTCTATTAGGCTGGCTCTATCCATAGCCAGCAGCTTTTGTTTCAGCAGACACTGCACATTACTGTTATCTCTCAATTCAGGGGTCTTCATTCTAGCTTCAGCTTTATTTTTATAGCTTCCTGCGTTGCCCTCTCTGGCGCTTCCTCAAGGGAACAACCCTTCTACACTTTGCCTGTCTTCCCATGTCTTCCTTTTAAATCTCAATGGAAACCTCCATGATCCCTTACTTCCATCATCCTGCATTTCTACCACGCCTTCTCCACGTGGATGACACCAAACTTTCCTAACAGGTCAGGCATTAGCTGGGCCCATTGGACTGTGGCTGCAACAGCTTCTAAATGCCTGGACAGGTGAGCATTGTGAGTCAAATCCCATGAAAACAACTTCCTAAAAATCCCTCTATGAGAACATTATCCCTATGATCTCTTCTCAAAGGAGTTTTCTTTTTCATGCCACTGAGCCTGTGATGTGTTGGTTTCACTAACCCCTGAGATGCACTCCAGGAAGTTCCCCATTATCTCTGTGCAAAGTACTTAATTTTTCTTTACTGGCAATAATCTCTTCAATAGCCACACCTTCACTGGTGCTGATTTTACATGTGCTTTTCTGACAAAACTGCAAGTCTTTAAAATCCTTCCACTCTACATTTTGCTCCTGCTTCTCCATAAAAAATGACATAATCTGCCTGCATTGAACCATACCCTTGCCAATGCCTGAATATTGCGGTGCCTGGAAATGTTCTCCACCAATTTAAATAGTACATCATCATAAAATTTGACCTCACAAAATGTCTCAGGACATGAGCAAAATGTAACACACATCCCTTCTAGCCAAATCCTCATTCTTTATTCCTCTGAGATTTCGTATGCACAGTCCTTACAGTCTGCATTCCTACCAGCGCTCTGATCTTCTCAGTTTGCACCAGAAGCTCCCATTAAGCTCCATTTAGAACCATCCTAGTCATCTCCATTCTGCATTTCCAAACTTTTTCAAACTCCTTATATATAGCATTTCTAATGTCTTGTGAATGACATGGTGTTACTGGTCACTGCATAGATCTCACTTCTCAGTACCAATTTCTGTGTTAGCTTTTCATTGTTGAGACAAAAATACCTAAAAAAATACCAAGAGAAGGGAATATTTATGTTTGTTCATGGTTTCTGAAATTCATTTGTGCTTGGCCAACTCCATTGCTCTGGATCTGAGGTGAGGCAGAAGATCATTGTGGAAGGGCATGGCAAGCAAAGTTGTCTCCCTTCATGGAAGCTAGAATGCAAAGAGAGCTTTTGAAGTTTCAGGAACCTTAAAGACAAGCTCCCAGTGACCTAATTCTCCAGCCCATGCCCCAAATGCCTATAGTTACCACCCATTGAGTTCACTCAAATGTGGATGACCGATTAGGTTACAGCTCTTATAATCCAATTATTTCACCTGTGCACATTCCACAGTATCACAGAAGATTTGTAGGATAACTCATATTAGAACAATAAAACCTGGCATAAATATTTGAGGTGCCTGGATCATGGACCTGGAAAAAATAGTGAATTTTCTGTTAGGAATAACCAAAGAATTAATGTCAAGAGTTAAATTATCTCATTCTTATCTCAGTGAGGTTCAGGGAGGAAAGTAGCATAACTTTCTTCATAAAAAATGACATAATCTCCCTGCATTGACCATAAGGGGCAAGTCAGTGTTTTGCATGGGGGTCTCTACCTTCTAAGTCCGAAATTCGCACAGTATAGATGATACTATGTTGACAAGTCAGAAGCTTCAGCCTGTTGAGCTCTGACTAAAGTGGCAGCTCCTCTCAAATTTGATTCTTCATGTTTCACACGGTGAAAAAAACTTGGATTTATGGCTTTCCATTATGTAGCCTCCACCAAAGACTAACATCCTTCACCAGAGACGCTGCTAAGGATGCTGACTTATGAGGAGCCAGACTCACACGGGCACCTTCTTTGTGTTTTTCTGTCCTTGGGGATGGAATCCAGGGCCTTGTACTTGCTAGGCGATTGCACTACCACTTAAGTATAACCCAGCATAATACACCGTTTTAAAAGTGAGCTATTAACTTTCTACTGAGCTCTTCTCTGAAGAGAAGTCTGAGCCCTTTGACTCTGATCCGATATTCACATATTTAGGTATGTCAATTGTAATTCCATCACTCACAAGATTTGCAATTTTCCTCCACATTTCTTGTCAACTACAAATGTATTCAAGAACAAAACCAGGGGCTGGGATTGTGGCTCAGTTGTAGAGCGCTTGACTCGCATGCGTGAGGCACTGGGTTGGATCTTGAGCACCACATAAAAATTAATAAAATAAAGATGTGTCCATCTACAACTAAAAAAATATTTTAAAAAAAGGACAAAACCAGATCAGTTCTGGCAAAAATTCAAATTCCCAAGAAAAATGTTAGAGTTGATAGACATGTTTTGTCCCCACCTACTGCCTGAGGTAGAGTTTCTGGCTCTATGTGGCTCATGTCTTAAACGGAGCACACTAAAACTTTCCTTATATACACGGATTTTTGTGAAAATAATGGCATGGACTGAGTTCTACATCTGTGCTCATATGAGACAAAGACAAACTTTGAAGCGAGGTCATATGTTAACACATTGAACATTCTAAAAATGTAATAACCTGGGAAAACTTCTCGGTCTCTTTCTCTCAGGCTCTCTCGTTAAATCCCTGTGCTGGGTCGGGGTCTCCCTCAGCTTCAGCCACAGACCTGGCAGGGATGGTGACGACCCTCACTGACCGTCTGCTCCTACGTGGGATATCAGAGAGGTTATGGGGTCGCGCCTGCCTCCTCCGCTTCCCTCCTCTGGGCTCCTGGGAACTCCTGGCCACCGGCTCTGCCTAGTCTAAAATGCCCTGCGTCCCGTGGGCTGTCTCCTCAAGAACCTCCGGCCTCTCCATCGGACCCCAGATCCCAAACCTCGCATGCTCACTTTCTGTGTAACACAGCCTCGCCCCAATACGAATCAGATCAGGATTCCTCCCGCCCCAGAGGGGGACTTGCCATCCACCGTTGTGCAGGACTTGGAGGCTCTGTCGCTGCAGCAGCACGTGCGCAGAGCCGCCCTTCAGCCTTCCCTGGCCTTGCCCTCCCCTCCTCTCCTCTCCATCCTGCTCCCCTGCACGGGCCGGGCCGCCTGGCTCGCTCTCCCGTAACCCTTTCGCCTCCCAATCCTGGCGACTTCCCCTCTTCTGACCCCAGGATCACTCCTCACTTCCCGACCTCCACCCCGCGCTCCTCCACGGCCTCGCCCAGCCACACCTCCACTGAATAGGGACGCGCCTTCCTGCCCAGCCCCGCCCTTCGTCCCCCTCCCCTTCCCTTGAGCTCAACACAGCTCCTACTCCCGTCTCTCGCTCTCCTTCTTTCCCCCCTCCGCACACCTGGTGGCCCACCTGGCGGCTCCCGCAGCCGCCCTCGCATCACCGCGGGAGGTCCTGGAGCGGAAGGCCTTGCGGTGGTCACATGCCTTCCCGCTCCCACCTCTGCCGGACCGAGCGACGTTTAGGTCCCTACTCTACTGAGCGATTCCTGCACTACAGAAGTCCAGAACCTTACCCAGTCCTGCCATGTGACGTGGCACCGTATCTACATCAGTCTCTCTCCTACCCTCCTCCCGCAGGAGGGACAGAGGATTTGGGCCACCACCCAAGCACGTGCAGAACCAATCCTGCTCAGCCTGTGGGAGCTAACACAGTTCTCTCGGGAAATGAGTCGAGGACTCTGGAATGAAGGTGCCTATGGACCCTCAGGGAGGGAAGATGTGGAGGTGAGGGAAGGCAAGAAGTGACCACCAAGGTGGTCTGAGGTGTGTGGAAGCCTTAGAGCAGGCGGGGGTGGTGGGAAGGGGCTGTTGCGAGTGCAGGCTTCAGAAGGTGGCTTCACTGGGTCCTACAGAATGTGCAGAGACCTACAGGGAGGTGTGGGGTGCACGTCAGGAGGAACATTATTGAGGTCGGGAGGTTGGGGCCACTGGGCAGGTCAGAGGTCAGTAACAGCAGTGCCCCTGTTTCCAGTGGACTTGCAGCTCACTCATGGATCATCTCCATGTGAAGCCCATGGAGCAAAAATAATAAAAAGAGGGTCCGCTTTAATCTCAGAAGTGGTTAAATCTGGAGAAGAAAATATTGTTTCCCACAGGAGAGGGAGGCTTTGGTACCGGTGATTCAACCCAGGGGTGATTTATCTTTGAGTTAAATCTCCTACACTTTTTATTTGAGACAAGGTGTCACTAAATTTCTTAGGGTCTGCCTTAGGTGCAGAGGCTGGCTTTGACCTTGGGGTCCTTCTGCCTCAGTCTCCTGAGTGGCTGGATTACAGGCATGCACCACCATGCCAGGCATGTGCCATTGTGAAAGCAGAGCCTTTGCAGGTGTAAACTACAGGTGTAAAGGGTAGATGTTAAAGTAGAACAGCGTCACCTATTGACATATCGCAGCCCAATTGGATGAGTCCAAGAGTCTGTCATTTCCCATGAACAGGGAATGAAGCCAGTAATCCAGATGCACTCTCAAAGTTGCTAGGAGGAGAGTCATGGGCAGAGGAAGATGAAATCCATGGTGTGAACAGTCCAGGTGAGTGGGAGAGCCAGGCGGGGAAGGCGGAATGAGCAGCACCTCCCACATCTGCCTCTCAATGCAGACCTTTCTCTTTGGAGGAATTTATAGAAAAATATACTCTTTACCTTGTCTGGGATTTGATCCTTTCTTATTAGCCTAGTCTTGAAGTTTGTTGATATAAATTTTTTCCTACAAGTCCCAAATATTCCCTTATGCATACCCTCCAGGTCCTATGCTACAAAATTGCACTTTCCGGGTCATTCTCCAAAGATAAAACTGTCTGCTCCCTGCATTCTGACTGCTGACCTCCTGCCCCATGGGGGTGCTGCCTGAGGCCTGTCACTCAGCGTGCCTTGGCCCTGAGCCTCTCCTCACTTGAAGGTTCTCAGGACCTTTAGGTTTATATTTCCTTATCTGTTCTCACCCTTTAAAACTTTTCTTCACTCTAATAAGTTAAGTCCTTCTGTTCCTGGAGCAGACTCCAAGCTGACATCTTCTGCTATCTTCTAGTCTGCTAGACTTCAGTTCTCTGCTGTTTTGATTTTGCCTATGGTGTTCAGGGTAAGGACAGGCCTGGAGAAGGAATTCTCTACTGTTGAAATATTCCCAAGGGAGAAGGAAAGTCGTAAGAAAAAGAAGAGCCTAGGGCAGTTAGAAGTTTGGTGAATCCAGGAATGATGGCACAGGCCTATAATCCTAGCTACTGAGGAGGCTGATGAAGGAGGATCCCAAGTTGGAGGCCAACCTGGTTAACTTAGTAAGACTGTGTCTCAAAATTAAAAAATAAAATGAGCTGGGGATGAAGCTCAATGGTATACCACCCCTGGGTTCCATGCTAGGACCAGAGAATAGAAGAAAGAAAAAAAAAAAAAAAAGGAGATTAGATGAGAATGTAGTAAATTAGGAAGAGGGAGCATAGAGTTCAGGCTGGAAGTTCTCTGGTGTCTTGTTGGCAGTGGAAATATGCATACATGGCCATGGCAGAATGACCTTTATTGCTAGGCTGGCTGTGGCAGACTCTATGATTCTAACTGATTCTAAACGACTACAGGTTTTGTGGTCTACATTTTTCTAGCTCTCCTTTTCATCTCAGGTTAAGAATTTTCTTGTCCTGTTCCTAGCCAAGTTGATATATGGCTGCCATGACTCTGTTTCAGAAAGAGGCGGTCCATTCAGACCTTGACTGAAGTGAGATCAGTGCACAATTGTGAGATAACGCTGCACTAGTGGCGGGTTGAGGGCTCAGGGAAGCTAAGGTGGAAGGACTCTATCTATCCAGGAGCACTGTGAAGAGGGACAGCAGATCCTGTCAGTGCAGCTTGTTCCATCACCCCATTGTGCCCTTCCCTGAGGGCCACTGCTGCCCTCTTTCTGGGGGAATAGACCAGAGTGTCACAGCCAGGCCAGTGGGAAGAGAGTTCCAGTCTTTGTAAGATAGCACTTTGAGAAAGCTGGTTTGAAGGTGGTGCCAGGAAGGAACAGGTGAATTCTAGGAACAGGGTCAGCACCCAGGATCTGTCCCAGCAATAGGTCTGAGTACGGAAGAGTCTGACAAGCCCCTGGACTGCTTGTTCCAGTCACCAGTGTCACCTGTCCCCCCATCAGGATGAGCAATCTAGTTTCCTCCAGGGAACTTTTCTTAGTTTCCAAACTCTAAATGCAGAATGGCTACAGCCTGACCCTGCGTCTTCATCTCCTTTGAATCCACATTTTCTCCCCAGATGATCTCCTGTTCTGTTTAATTACTAAGCTTTTTCAAGTCCATCTCTGCAGTCAAGGCATTGCCCAAGGTTTACAGAGCCTTCAGATTCCCCATGTCCACACTAGGGCTACGTAGTGGCCACCTTCATGTCACCTGCTGCAGTTCCGCCTCCCCAATGCTGTGCTTCAGTCATGTCTCTCTATTTAAAAAGCAGCTCCAGACCCCAAACCCACTGAACATGCAAATGCTGTGCTTCAGTCATGTCTCTCTATTTAAAAAGCAGCTCCAGACCCCAAACCCACCAAACATGCATAAGCCACTGACTTCAACCTCCTGCTTCCAGAGAAGCCCAGACAAAATGGAAGCAAGGCAAACCCTAATTAGCATAACTTTGTACCAAAAGCGTTAGATCACTTCAAACCCTGATTAGCGTAAGTTGGAACTGAAAGCATTCACCCAAGTGCTGTATAAACTCCCACTCCTAGGCTCAAGGGGCAACTTTGTCAGGTTTCTTCTCCTTCTGTGCTAGTTCTCTTTGGTATGTGCACTTGGGCAAATCCTTTTATACTTTATCTTTCTGGTCTCTGGATTTTTAAAATTTGAATTCTTGAGACCAGAAACCAGGAAGAAGAAACTGGTAGATATCTGCTGGGGTCTGCTGCAACACTGGAGGGCCTAAGTCACCATTGAAAGCTGCAGAGACCTGTACCTTACTGAGACCTCACAGGAAGAAACTCCTGTCTCATCTGCCCATGGAAACAGACAACTGAGTTTTATTTCAAAACTCCAGTGTCATATTTTGGCATCTAACATGGGGCATCTTTAGATAAGTAAAATAGACCAATAGATCTATGGGTTTTATTCAGGATCTGTAAACACCTTTTTAAAAAATAATTCATCAAAAATACCAGGTCTTTGTTGACCTTTAAGAAAAACAATCTCTATCACATGTACTAGGCATTTGTGGGACTTTTAAATATCTCAATCAAAAATAATAGGCACCTGTTGGCCCTGTGAATGTTCCTGGATGTGGTGGTACATGCCTATAAGTAACTCCAGTGACTCAGCCTCAGCGATTTAGCAAAGCCCTAAGCAATTTAGTGAGACTCTGTCTCAAGTCAGAAAATAAAAAGGGCTGTGGATATGGCTCAGTGGTAAAGCCCTCCTGGGTTCAATCCCTGGTCATGCCCCACCCCACAAAAGGGTGGCCACATGTCTAAAGTCATGGCTGACAGCTTAGTAAGCCTTGCTCAATCTCTTCCTTCTGGATGGAATGTAGGTAAAGCTCTGTTTGAACTCAGGCCTTAGTTTTATTTCAGAACTCAAGTGTCAAAACCACTCCTGACCCTCACCAAGGCTGAGCTCCCACTACCCATGCTAAAGATGGTGGGTTGGGATGCTAAATATTCCCATAAGGTGGTCCACCTCTCTGCAAGAGATGTGAGAAGGGCTGATAGTCACCTGGTTTGGGGTATAAACAAGTGGGCTTGCTACTGGTGGGAGGTGGTATTCATTCTTGTTCCTGATGACACCTAGGGTGGCCAGGATTCTGGAGCTGAAGTCCCCAGTGGAAGATGCCATCATTTCTGTAGCACACCCTGAAAGATGGCTGCTCCACAGGTGTGGCCATACCTTCTCACAAAGGCTCTCTGGGTCCCCACATGTCCAGCATAAACTTCTAGTTTATAGTTACTGTGCCAGGGAGTCCTGGGGGAGGTGGACCTAGAGAGCCTGCTGGATTTGGGAGGTCCTTGGCAGGGAAGGGGTCTGTGAGGATCAGTGATCTTCACCAGAGAGTTCTAAGGAAGTCCTAAAATGGGGATACCAAATGGAAATCATCTAGGCTCTCAACATTATTTTGAGAATTGAAGGACACTTCAGAAAGTGAGGCACAGGTAGATTTATTAAAGGGCATCCACAGAATGTACGAAGCATGGGCAGTCCTTGTCTCAAAAGATGAGTGAGGTGCCCTAGTTTGTGTTATCTAACATGATTTCTGAGGGTGTGCTGGGACACTAAGTGGAGGATCCATTCTTAGATTTTGCTGATTTGGAAAGTGTTTCCAAGTTACCTTGAGGATCTAGTCACCTGACAATCAGGTTGTGTGGTGTCTACCCATTGCTTGAAGGTCAGGGTGTTCCTTTGTCAAATAGTCTAACCATTCATAAGTGTTGGCATATTCTTTAACTTTCTCAGCTGGATGATGTTTCAATTAATGTCTAATCTTTGATAACTTTATATTGAATGCTTTATTTGTCATAAACTGTAGAAGCAAGCTCAACATAGCTTGTTGTCAGAGGTCTCCATTTACTAAGGATCTCTCCTCATAGGCCAATTTTACTTTCTTGTCTCATGATGAGGGCCTCAGCCTATGGACCTCAGTGATGTGGGTCTTGGTATTCAAAAAACAGAGTGTGTGGGGCTGATAGGGAATTTGTGTTTTCAACAACCTGGGAGTCTGTGAAGTTACTAACTTGGAGACTCTCTATGTCATAGATGGAGGAAATGTGAGGTCAGTGATGGATGGGGAGCATGTAGGTCTAAATTAGGCACCTGGGAGACAAAGGACTGTTTGAAGTCCCTTTTATATTAGGTAATATGTTCACAGGTTTTGAACATTAGTATGCAAACATGTTTGGGTCATTATTCAGTGTGCTACAGCTTCTATAATGTTTTTCATTTCTCTGTTCAGTTCATGTATGAGTATTAATTCCTTTATAGGTGCGAGTGGTATTCCAATGTATAAATGAATATGCAATAGTTCATTCTGTTCTCTTCCTGATGGACACTTGGAGCATTATTAGTTACACATTTAACAAAGAGTTACTCCAAATGACCCATAGACTTAAATGTAAACAAAAACCTTCTAAAAATTCTAGGAGATGACATAGAAAATCCTGGTGATTTTGGGTTTGACAATGACATTGTATCTAAAAAAATAAAACAGTCCATAAAAGAAAAATAGTCAGTTAAACTATATTCAAATTAAATATGATCTTGGAAATACACTCTGAAGAGAAAGATAAGCCACAGACTGAGAAAATATTTGCATAATATCTGTCTCAGAAAGGGCTTTTATACAAGATTACAAAGTCCTCTTAAAACTCAACAAAAACCAACCCAGATGATAATTAGCCAAAGTTCCTAAGAAAAATTTTACCAAAGGAGACAAACAGCTGGTAAAAGCATAAGCAAAGATTCTCAGATGTTATTAGGGAAAAGAACTCATCCAAAAAGTCCTGCAGTATGATCCAGAGGGTGATTTGACCATGTATGGCATTATTTGAAAAATGTTCACTTCCAACCACAGCATGGCCCAGAACAATCCAAAGGACTAAACCATCATTTGGCATCTGGACAGAAGATCTGCTATTGGCTGCTTTTCCTCCTCTGCACTTGTTCCTTAGCTGGGTGCAGTTGGAGCAGCTGGTGTTGTGCTAAGGTGCAGAGAGCAGCATCTGCAAGAGTGGCATGCTCTTGGTTGAACAGGAACTCAGTAGAACTGTGAGGACCTTCATGCGTCAATGCATCGTGCTACATGTCCATCTCTCTACCCCTGTCACTTTTAGATCCATCAAACTCTATCATCCCTTACTTCCATTTAGTCCTTCTAGTCTACATGGTGCTCCCAACATCCTGTGCTCCTCAGATTTCAAGGAAGACCCACTGAAGCTTCATCTCCGTGGGTGTGTTTTTCAAGATGTAGCAGGGCCATTTATGATCCCTGCAGCCTCTGCTAGGGAGCTGATTTCCACTATGCTGCAGATTCACAGGGGTTGCCTTCAGGTCAGCCTTGGAGCTGAAGAGATGGGGGTGGATTAAGCTAAGTCAAAATGACAGAAGTCTCTATTGTGCCTCCTGGTGTGAACTTAAGGGGCTGCTCTAGAAGAGAAACTACATTGCTTCTAGCTGACTTGGTCAAGAGTGGCATGAAGTATGCAGTTCCCCATCACAGTGTCAGGTACCTGTGGTCAACCTCAGGCTAAATGGAGAATCTAGAGACCAGAGCACTTTCCCCTCACATTCATCAGAATGTATTTTTATAACTCTTCTACTTTAGTACAAGTTAATGTTGTTAATATCCTTCTACTCCTAAATGATAACCTGATCTTTATCATACATATGTGTAGATGTACAGGAAAACAGTGTAGGTGGGGGTCAGTGGTATGCATGGATTCATGAATCCATCTAGGTTCTTGGACACCATTTCCTGCGTAAGGAATGACCAGTATGTGACGGTCCAGTGCAGCAGAATTCAACCCACAGGGCAGCTCCACCTACCTGCTTTTCTGCAGGTTGCTCTTTATTTCATATCCATTCTCTAATCAAACAAAACATATACTTTAAGAAAATGTAACCACGTATGTCTCAGCTACTTTCTGGGTCTAGTTTGTTCCCTTAAAAATCTCGCTTTTACCATATCATTTTGGGGGCCTTAAAATGAAGTTTTCTATGAAATTTAGGTTAATACTTAAGTTGTCAACTCTATGTGGAACTCTTCTATGCTTAAATTACCCTTTCCCATAAAATTAGACTTTCTTCACTAAGCCAAGACAAAAAAATTACAGATTTCTCACATATTCCCCATAGAATTTACATTCACAAGAAAACATTAAAGATATAATATGGTTGAAGATATAATATTCTTTGAAGATATAATGTGGTTGATGAAAAGAGATTTACCAGGGCAATCAAAAGAAAAGAAACTTATATCCCTGAAATAATGAGTTTAACCTCTGAAGGCTCTCTAGGAATCTGTGCCCACTAGGAATCTCATATCACCTGCTTGCCCTTGGCAGGGTCCCACCTGTTGTTCCTGCTCTGATCTTTCCCGTATTTCTACTGCCACTCAGCATAGATTCTAGAGAACATAGCCTACAGTCTACAGAGACATGGGTCGTTTGGATTTCTGTGTAAAACTTAGCCTAATTACATAAGATTATTGTGATTTAGAGTGTAACAAATGCAGAATGTTAAGAGCATAGCTAGAGATTTGTCTACTTGTTTTGCATGAGAGTTGTGGTTATTTCCCCAAAATGTCAAAGTGTGAGATTATGCAGCAACTCTTGTATAGATTTGTGCAGAGAGGTGCAATTTCTAGGTAAAAATCTAGGTACTTTCTTTCTGTGGCCCAGAAGTCAGAAGAATTATTGTGTTTCTACCATCTTCCCTTTCTCCTGACAACTGCAGTCTGGGTAATGTGGAGTGGCCCATGTGAATAATGCAGAAGAAAGTAGCATCAAACCCAGGGATCCTTGCACATAGGGAAACAAATCTTTCAAGAACTGCTAACAGTCTTGCCTCACAATTTTTCCTAGAGGGGGATGTTACCTTTATTTTCATTTATAGAAAATAATTATTACAGAAATTGACACTGTATAGCCCAATAGTCCAAGGCTCGCTCTTCATCAAACATCAAACTAATGACAACAATTTTCCATAAGATGAAAACCTGTGTGACAAATACATAAAGAATATTCCTCCAACAGTATTCAGTACTTATTTTTCCATTGTTTTTACTTCTGACAAAGTTAGCAGATATCCATCACTTGTTCAACCATTGAGATTTAACTAACTTGTAAGAACTGGAAGTTAATTCATTCGATGTGCCTTAGCAACATAAATTATGGTTACTGTCAACAGTATGCTATGCATCAGAATGAGGAAAATCAGCCCTATATCCCTCCATGATGCTCATGTAGGTCCCAATTCAGCCAGATTAGCATCCCTGTACCCCTTAGAGTTTACAATAGAAAGACAAATGACTCTTTTGTATTTCTATTTTGAGGGTGATGAGTAACTAAAAAAATAGACATTGTACAAATACAATTTATGTACTTAAGATAGACAAGAGTAATTCTTCCTTATCCAGTTAAAGCAGAGTCTGGATACTATAAAGTCATGAAAAAGGAGAAGAAAATAATTTACAGGGGAAAGACGGATGGGGATTATGTCATTGCATCCCCACAGCCACCAACTAAGAGTAAAAGATAGGGCAATGTAAACATTTAGTAAGGAGCAGAGGGTGTAAAAATTTACAAAGGTGCACACCAGCAGGATTCTCTGAGTGGGTCTAGATTCAGAGGATGATCTGGGAGAATCTTTAATGCTGTGTATATGCTGAACCATCTGCTTGTGCCTGTAGAGTAAAAATTATGGTTAAACTTGACCAGATTATGAGCACAGAAAAGACTATCTCAGTAAATACACCTCAGAGCATTAATCTCCAGGATATATAAAGAACTCAAAAATATTTTTTTTTAAAATATTTTATTAGTTGTAGATGGACACAGTATCTTTATTTTATTTATTTTTTATGCATTATTGTCTGGTTTCTACACTTAAGAGAAAGCAATCTACATTTGACTTTCTCTGTCAGGCTTATTTCATTTAGCATGATATTCTCTATTTCCATCCATTTATAAGGAAATGCAATGATTTGATTATTCTTTTTGGCTGAGTAGAAATCCATTGTGTATATAAGCCACATTTTCTTTATCTATTCATTTGTTGAGAGGCATCTGAGCTTGTTCCCTACCTTGGCTATTGTGCTGCTCTAAGCATTGATGTGGTGGTACCTGTATAATAATTGATATAGTTCTTTTGGATAAATACCAAGGAGTGGAATAGCTGGGTCATTTGCTGGTTCCATTATTCCTAGTGTTTTTTTTAAAGAATCTCCATCCTTTCTGGAGTGGTTACACTAGTTTGTCCCACCAACAATGTATAAGTGTACATTTTCTCTCACATCCTCACCAGAATTTGTTATTATCTGTATTCTTTTGAAAATTGCCATTTTGACTGTAGTGAGATGAAATCCTAGTGTGGTTTTAATTTGAAGTTTGCTTGTTGCTAGAGATGTTGAATATTTTTTTTTCATATATTTGTTTGTCATGTCTTAGAGAAGTGTCTGTATAGTTCTTTTGCCCATTTATTAATTGGGTTATTTATTTTACTTGTGTTAAGTATTTTTAGTCTTTATATAGAATTGATATTAATGCTCTGTCTGAGGAGAAGCTGGCAAAGATCTTCTCCCATTGTATAGGTTCTTTCTTCATGCTCTTAAATATTTTTTTCTGTACATAAATATTTTACTTTGATTCTGTTCCACTTATTGATTTTTGGTTTTATTTCTAGCACTTTAGAGATATTTTTAGATGTTTTAATATTTTATTTAATATATTTTATTGGTTCTTTTTAGTTATACATGACAATCCATCTTGATATAATTATACAAGCATGAATATATCTTTTAATGAAGACCCCGTTCTTGTGGATGTACATAATGGTGAGACTCACTGTGGTGTATTCGTACATATACACAGGAAAATTATGTCAGATTCATTTTTAGGAGTCTTTAAGGATGCTAGTGTCTGTGCCCATTTGTTGGAGTGTTGAAACTACATTTTCTTCTAGAAGTTACAGAATTTCTTATTTAATTCCTTGGTCTTGGTTCACTTTTTGTTGGCTTTTGTGCAGGGTGGGAGATAGAGTCTAGTTTCAATCTTCTACATGGGGATATCCAGTTTCCCCAGCACATTTGTTAACAAGTCTGTCTTTTCTTCAACTTATGTTTTTGGCACCATTGAGAAGTATCAGATGACGATATCTAAATGGGGTTTTCTGTGTCTTCTATTCCATAGGTCTTCATGTCTACTTTGAGGCCAGTACCATGCTCTTTTGTTAATATAGCTCTGCAGTATAATTTCAGATTGAGTGTTGTGATGTCTCCTGCATTGCTGATTGCTTTACCTATTTTGGGCCTCTTATTCTTCCAAATAAATTCTAGGACTGTTTTTTTTCCTATTCCTCTGAAAAATATCATTGGTATTTTCATGGGGATTGTAGCAAATCTGTATAATACTGTGGCACTATGTTTATTTTGATAATATTAACCTTGCCTATACAAGAACATGGGAGGACTTTCTATCATCTAAGATCTTCAATTTCTTTCTTCAGTATTTTATACTTTTCATTGCAGAGATCTTTCACCTCCTTGGTTAGATTTATTCTCAAGTGTTTATTCTAATTCCTTTGCTAATCACCTCTGACCCATGTCCAGCTCAGGTCACATTCTGCTGTATAGTGAGGGGTGGGGCTTAAGGCTTCAATATGTGAGTTTGGCGAGTAGAGAATTCAATCCATGAAACAATGGGCATGTATAGATTTAATTTAAACTGCATATTTTCAAAATGTAGTTGTGGATTTGCAAGAGAACAAGAAAGCTGCCTAGAAAGTACAAGAAAAAGGATTGTTTCTTTCTCAGGTGAAGGTTAAATCCTCCACCACAGGTTCCACCCTCTTCCATCAAGGCCACCTACTCTGTATTGACTAAGAAGTTGACAATAAGTCCACACAGAAATATGCACAGCAGTGTTTGTGCTTTATCATAATGGCCCAACAGGGGAAGCCAACAAGAAGGCCCTCAACAGGTACATGGAGTGAAGAACTGTGGTCATCCACACAATGGGGTGTCATTCAGTGGTGAAGAGCAATGAGCTATCTTGTCATGGAAACACATGGAGGAACCTAAAAATGCATATTTCTAAGTGAAGGAAGGCAATCTGAAGGGCCACACACTGCAGAGCTCTTATCCATAGGCAGTTATACAACAACCATGAAAAGATGAGTGGGAGTTAGAGGACTAGAGGACGGAAGGGATGGATAGGTAAAGCACAGGGGATCATTAGGGTACTAACATGTTAGTAGGATATAGCAAAGATGGGTCCATGATGTTATGATGTTTTCCATTTCCATATGCAGGTAAAACAAAGAGTGAACTCCAAAGTAAACAATGGACTAGCTAATAATAATCTTCATAGACTTTAATAACTTTATCATAGATTACAGATAATCAATATGTTACAGTTAGGAAGACTGTGCTGGGAGAAGAGGTGCATTAGAACTCTCTATTATATTCTTTATCATTCTGCAAATATAGATTGATTTTAAAAACTCATTTATTAACATAAAGATATATGATACATCAAAATCAAGTGGGTATTACCTTGGAAATTCAAGATGCATTCTCGTTTGATAATCAGAATCGTTCAGAATATGAATGAAGTAAAGTAGAAAAACCTCATTAGGCATGAATAGATGAATTAGAGCTTTGTACAGCACTCCATCCACATTCATGATAAAAATGCTCAGCAGATGATATAAATGGGCACTTTCCTTATAGCACTGGTAGCCACCACCTTCTGTGGCCCTGCCTAGAAGAAAATCACAGTACTACATTTGTTGTCCCTATGCCCTTTGCTCACTCTTGGCTATAACATAGCCATGCACCAACCCTCCACTTTGACAGTTCAGGCTTAAACATATGCCCTGGTTGTCTTTAGTACATGCCCCATGAGTTCCAGGGTTCATATGGTGATGAAGTTCTGAGACTGTCCACTGGAGAAAGCCCATGAGTTCTGAGTCTCTCATCAAGCCACCAGGCAGGTTCCAGAGTGAGAATTCTCTGGGGATGTGGCCTTTAGGGTCTTTGAGATCCATCTCTTATCCCTGCAGTGCCTGTAAGGAGCTGATTTTCATTACGTGGTGGTTGCAAAGTTGTGGCTTTCAGAGAAGACTTGCAGATGGGAAATGGGGGTGGGATTAAGGCAACTTAAATGCCAGAACACTGGTGGCAATGGGTGTGGCCTTAACTGGCAGATCTAGAAGGGGAAGTTTCTAGATGGGCTCCGGTAGGCACCCCTATCAGAGGTTCAGTTACCTGTGGCCAATCTCAGGTAAATTGAAAATTCTAGAGACACTAACCACTTTTACATAACTTATTAGGGTAGAACATTGGAATTATTATATTTTATTAGAGTTATCATAGTGAATACCATACTGTGCCTAATTGATAAGTGGACATTGATCATAGGTGTATATATATGAATGGGAAAGTCGTAGCATATGTAGAGTGCAATGCTATTTAGTGTGGTCTTAAGACCTGCCCTCTGCATAAGGAGACTGTCTCTTTTATACTCACCCATCCAAGTGTAGCAGATGTAAATTCTTCAGGGATGGTTCCATCTCTACTCATTCCTGGGCCTCCCTTTATTTCATCTTCATTCTCATCACATAAAAGTTCTTTGCTGGGAAAAGTCTATTCATTCCACACAAAACCCAGCTACTAGGCTGGGTCTAGTTTCACAACTTAAAAATTCACCATTTCCCACATCCCTTCCTCGGCCTCTAAGTGTTGATGTTTCCCTAGGAATTTGTGATAATACTTGAGAGATTTATCTTACAAGAATCTCGTCTGTGCTCAACTCACCTTCCCTATAAAATTAGACTTTTCCTTAAATAAGCAAAGCCTTAAAACTCAACCTTATTCAAACATTCCCAAGTGTCCACTTTCACAGGAGAACCTCAGAGATTTATGTGGCCTTCTCAGAAGATGTGATATTGGTAACAGACAAGGACAGATTTTTTAGCACTATGTATGGCAAAGAAATTAATATCCTCTCATCACAATTGTTTGTCCCCAATGTCCCTCCACATACTGTTTCCCAGGAAGCCTTGTGTATCTTCCCCACCCCTTTGTAGTTCTCTACCTGTGGGAAATGCTCTAACACTTTCCATGTCCCTACCTGCACCAGAAACTTTACTGTTTATAGATGAATTGGTTCTCCTGAGAACACAACCTAGCCTAAATACATAAATTTCACCTGATTTAGTGAGTGATTGATAACTGCTACTTTTTAAGAATGTGGACAAGAGTGTAATTATCTACTAGTTCTGAATTAAAGCTGGGGATATTTTCAAAACTGTGAAAGTTTGAGACTGTGCTGCAACTCTTGTACACATCCCAGCAGAAGAGGTGAGATTCCTAGATGAAAAACCAGGCACTTTCTTTCTTATGGCACAGCATGCAACATGAGCATTGTGCTCCCACCAGCTTCCCTTTCTCCTGCCAACTGCAGTGTGGGTGGTGTGGAGTGGCCCAGGTGGATGCTACACAAGATGCTACA
>PVHX01026263.1:0-21216 GCA_004024805.1 Geosciurus inauris
CCCCCCCCCCCCCCCGCAAAAAAAAAGAAATACTTGTTTTCTGTTTATTAGTCCTTTGCATTTATATTTCTTTTTGTATGTGTTCTTATCCACTACCTATTTAAATTTTGTCTGACATTTTACTTACCAGTGTTATGAGTTCTTATACATTAAAGCTATTAAAGTTTTTATTTTTGCTTTTTAAAAATATTTTTAGTTGTAGGTGGACACAATATCTTTATTTTATTTTTTATGTGGTGCTGAGAATCGAGGCCAGTGCCTCACATGTACTAGGCAGGTGTTCTACCACTGAACCACAACCCCAGTCCTAAAAGTTTTCATTGAAAGTATTTTTTGTTGATAAATATCTTATAATTAATGGCTTTTTTTCTTTTATTTTTTAAGATTCATCATTTCTTGGATTTTGTGAAACAGATTTATAAGGAGCTTCCAAAAGTAGTGGTATGTTTTTACTTGTGGTTTGAATTTATTAGTCATATTTATTTGTTATTTCTTTATTCCAAGAGAATTTGGAATAGTTTGGTTGAAGAAATAATTGGAGGGATGCTAATTTTAGAATGGGAAATGTTTAGTGGTGGTTAGAACTTAGAGTGATGAATCAACCATTCAAAAAGAGTTCTTTTGATCTTATATAGCTAAATACTTTTACTTTTTACATTCTGTATATTCTTATTATAGCAATATATTCTTTGTTGTAGATGGACACAATACCTCTGTTTTGTTTATTTATTTATTTTTATGTGGTGCTGAGGATTGAACCTAGTGCCTTGCACATGCTCAGCGAGTGCTCTACCACTGAGCCACAGCCCTAGCCCTGCAATATATTCTTGTTGTAGAAATTTTAGAAAGAAGCAGCAAATAAATCTTCCACTATTTTTACTTGTAAGCAACCCTTGACATGAGCTTTTTTTATTTTTTCCTTTGTGTATTTTATAAGTGGTTGAGCTCATAATCTTGCAGTGTATTTTCAGTACTTTAATATATCATTGAATTTTTTTTCTATATCATTAAGAACACTTAATAAGCCGGGCGTGGTGGCTTAAGCCTGTAATCCCAGCACTTAGGGAGGCTGAGACAGGAGAATCGCGAGTTCAAAGCCAGCCTCAGCAATGGTGAGGCACTAAGCAACTCAGTGAGACCCTGTCTCTACATAAAACACAAAATAGGGCTGGGGATGTGGCTCAGTGGTCAAGTACCCCTGAGTTCAATCCCCAGTACCAAAAAAAAAAAAAAAAAGCCAGCCTCAGCAGTGGCGAGGTGCTAAGCAACTCAGTGAGACCCTGTCTCTACATAAAACACAAAATAGGGCTGGGGATGTGGCTCAGTGGTCCAGTGCCCCTGAGTTCAATCTCCAGTACCAAAAAAAAAGAACACTTAATAAGCAGTTTGATTTCTTCCACTAAGTGTTGGGCATATGTTAGTAAGGCATTTTGTATTCGACTTCAGAGCAAACATTTTCTATTCTTTTTGTGTAGAACCGATACTTTGAGAACCCTCAGGTGATCCCCGAGAACACGGTGCCTCCCCCAGAAATGGTTGGTATGATAACAACAATTGCTGTGAAAGTCAATCCGGAGCGTGAGGACAGTGAGACCCGAACGGTAAGTCTTCTCAGCTATTCTGTTGGGATTTTTCTTTTCTTTTTAATCTGGGGCTCCTTAACTTTAGATAGAGGAACGAGATACTAATCTTTTAGGCCACTTAAGTTTGTCTTTTTTTATTAATCACCTAGAGGCATTTAAGACAAGTGAACGTGTGTGTCTGGCAGGGCATTACTGGTTCTGCTGTGCGGCCTGGATGTGGTGAAAGTGAACCATTGGGCACCACTGGTGCCAGGAAATTGTCACAGAAACCTGAGCTCCCCTGCAGGGAGGAGCAGCAGGCTAGGCTAGGGGACTCTGCAGGTCTTAAGCTTTGAGTCTTTTGACATTAGTCAAGTCTTTTGACAGTCCCAATAAAATCGTAGTTTAATAACGGAGTAAAGTGGAGCAGAAAGCACCAGGAAGGTGTCTCAGCACAAGCACCCAAGTTTTCTGACACTGGGAAAGTTCCTGAACCTTTGTTCTGCCCTTATTTTCCCTCTTATTTGAAACACCTATCTTGTGGGACTTTGTGGAGATATTGCTGATATTATCTGCAGGTTATTATTTTGTAGTGTCTACCACGTAAGTAGTTTGTATTTAGCCTTTACTTATGACTTATGTTCATATGATTGAATTAAGAGTATTTTAACATTTGTATTTTACTGAAATGACTAGAATGTGGCAGTTTGTTCTAGGGTGAATAAAACACTTTAAAATAAAACTTTCACTCCTTTGCACTTCCTAAGTTACAAACTTTTCTGTGTATCATTCCCTTTGTATTTCTTTAAATTTTTTTTCCCTTGCCTATTTACATCCATTGCACATCATATTTTGGGTCTGACATTTGTGCTGCGTATTCTGAGAGGTTTTAATAAGATTACTCTGTTATTTCTTTATTATAAATGTCTTCAGGCCGGGCACGGTGGCTCACGCCTGTAATCCCAGCACTCAGGGAGGCTGAGACAGGAGAATCGCGAGTTCAAATCCAGCCTCAGCAACAGCGAGGCGCTAAGCAACTCAGTGAGACTCTGTCTCTACATAAAACACAAAATAGGGCTGGGGATGTGGCTCAGTGGTCGAGTGCCCCTGAGTTCAATCCCCAGCACCAAAATAAATAAATAAATAAATAGATATATAATTAAATAAATGTCTTTTTTAAAAAATATTTTTTTAGTTGTAGATGAACACAATACCTTTATTTATTTTATGTGATGCTGAGGATCGAACCCAGTGCCTCACACATGCGAGGCAAGTGCTCAACTGCTGAGCCACAACCCCAGCCCAAATGTCTTCTGTTTTTAAATATCTTTGGATAATACTGCTGAATAAATTGTACTTTGTGATGATTTTTGCTGTTCTTTTAAAAAAAATAATATTGGCTTAAAATTTTTCTTAGGTGATTTGAAGCTCTTTTTGACATATTTTCCTGAAGTTTTTACTGCAGTAATTATGTCAAAATATAAAAACCTTTATATTATTAAATGATAGTTCCATGTACTTTGTTTTTGAAATATTTTGGATCTTTTGTTATAGATATTTACAAAGATATGTCAGTGTTTTCTCTATTTCAATGTGGTGATGCTTATTGAGGTGAGTGTAAATGCCACAGTGATTAACCACAGTCCTACTTCTTTCTGTCTTACAGCATTCCATCATTCCAAGAGGATCACTTTCTCTGAAAGTGTTGGCAGAATTGCCCATTATTGTTGTATTAATGTACCAGGTATGTGTACAGCTAATTAGTATCTTGGCTTTATGACAAAATTTACATCCAGTTTTTTTGTAGCAGAAAGATGTGTATGACAGACATACTAGCTAATGTAATAAATTCTATATGGCTTCTTTGGTATGCCAAATAATTTTCTCATAACAATGCAGAAGCATGAAAATTTGATGTTTTTGCTTTCAGCTCTACAAACTGAATATCCACAATGTTGTTGCTGAGTTTGTGCCCTTGATCATGAATACCATTGCAATTCAGGTATCTGCACAAGCCAGGTGAGATTTCTTCTGATGGTGGTGTAGCTGACTGCAACTGTACCTTTACCTTCAAGTAATAATACACTTGGTATTGTCATTCATCAAGATGTGAAAATTTGGGGCATTAACAATTTGGTAAAATTATATGTGCTTTTGACTTTTTTTTTTTTAGGTACTGGAGACTGAACTCAGGGGCACTCGACCACTGAGCCACATCCCCAGCCCTATTTTTTGTGTTTTTTGTAGAGACAGGGTCTCACTGAGTTGCTTAGTGCCTCGCCGTTGCTGAGGCTGGCTTTGAACTTGCGATTCTCCTGTCTCAGCCTCCCTAAGTGCTGGGATTACAAGCGTGAGCCACCGTGCCCGGCTGTGTGCTTTTGACTTTTTGAACTTGTGTTTCAGTGATAATCATATTTATTTTAGTTCCTTATTTTGAAAAGATGTGACGTTTTGGTTTTTATTATCTTGTAAGTTTAGAAGTGTCATTGGGCATCACAGCACTCACTTGGAACTGTAGAATATCCCAGTCTTTCTCCCTTGTAGACTTCAGCAGAAGAACTAGAGTGTTCCCTACTTCCTGGTGCCCTTTCCCCTGCAATCTTGAATCTCTGAACAGGCCGACCATATTCATCCTTGGGGGCTTGTCTCAAACTGTGGAGCATTCCTCCTTAGACCTTTATGACTTACCATCTTGGTTTGTAGCCTGTCTGGCAGAGGTATATGAGAGCAGGATCTCATGAGGAATTGCCTCTGACAACCCACAGGGCCCCAGAATAGGGCTTGCAGTGAGCCAGTAGGTACACTAATACCATGTTGGAGTGGACTGGTCCGGTGTTGAATTTATGGAATTCATGTCACTGCTGTGGACTGATTTGTCTGTCTGGTTTAGTACCTTCAACTCTTTATGCTACTTGGAACTATATAAAAGTATAGAAGCATTTATGTTGCTGCTGAAACTTTTGAGCTTTTACTTGTTATATATAGGTAATTAATTATTAGCCTATTAATTAAAGAATAAGAACTCATTAATATTGTAAATTTTATTTTCTTCCTTCAGGCAACATAAGCTTTATAACAAGGAATTGTATGCTGACTTCATTGCTGCCCAGATTAAAACATTGTCATTTTTAGCTTATATCATCAGGATCTACCAGGTAAGTTCCTTGACTTTTGTTTTGCTATAATTTACATATACTAAAATTCACCATTTGTGAGTATATACTTCTTTGAATTGACGGTTGTTTATAGTTGGTGACTACCAACACATCAAAATGTAGAATATTTTTATCACCCAAAAAAACATCCTCATGTACATTTGTAATCAGTTTCTTCCTCACATCTTCGGTCTCTGGCAAGCCCTGACCTGTTCATGTATCTGTAGTTTTTCCTTTTCTAGTGTCAACTAAGTGGAATCATACAGTGTGTGTAATTAGTTGAATGTGGCTTCTTTCACTTAGCAGTGGTGCTGAGATTTGGCCTTTTTATTTTATTAAGGATGAAATAGTTTTATTGTTGGGTAGTTCTTAGTCTCCTCAGCTGTCTTAACAAAACGCACATAAATTAGGTGGCTTAAACAACGCAAACTTTTTCTCTCCAAGTTCTGGAGGCTGGAGAGTCCAAGATCAAGGTTCTGGGAGGGTTTGGTTCTAGTGAGACTCTGCTTCCTTACCTGAGAGCATTTGCCTTCTTGCTGGGTCTTAATGTGGTGAAGAGATCTTTCTTTCCCTCTTCAGGCCATATTCTTGTCAAATTAGATTCCCACCCTTAGGATGTCATTTTAACTTCACCTCTTAAAAACCTTTCCTTACTATCACATTGAGAGTTAGGACATTAATATATGAATACAGCTTTATTGAGAATTTACAGATTGTAGAGTGGTTTTTAGTTTACTTACAGATTTTTTTTTTTTTTGGTACAACCCTCCTTCCTCCCTAATGAACTGTACCCTTCAGGAGTCATTATTCTTCCCCAAACTCTAGTTCAGTAACTGCTAAGGAATTTTTATCTTTCTGGATTTGCCTGTGTTATTTTTGGCTGTTATGGATAAAGCTCTTATAAATAAACATCTATCTGCACATAGATTTTCATGTGGACATATTTGGTTCACTGATTTGCTGCTGTTAGAAGTTATGGTTGAGGCAAATAGGTGGGGGAGAGGTTGGGACTAAACAGTGGTGTTACTAAATAAAACCATTATAGAAGTTTCTGGTACTTTTTTGAGGAGCCTGTAGAGTATTTGTTTTGTTTTCATTTGTATTTGTGGTCTTAGTTAAGTCATAAGAGCTTAGAAAAAAACAGATCTTATTCTCCCATTGGTCATACAGTGCTTTCGAATAAAATACTTGAATAATCAGTCATGATTATGAAGTATGAAATAAGTTTATTGCTGATCTATAGCAATGGAATTGTAATTTTAATATTTTCATAAGGAAAATGAAAACACATTTTAAATTATTTAGAATAAAAACTACCTTTGAAAGCTGCTTTATGTTTTTTTAGAGAATGGTAACCTACAGTAAGAAGAGCATTTGGTTTACCTAATTCACTTTTTTTTATCCTTTGATGCTTAGGTTCTGTTGGTGAACAGACTTCCTGTGACTGTGATTAGAGATATTCTGTGTTATTAGCATTAGCTCTGGTGTCTCTGGTGTCATCCTCAACTTACCTTCATGAGATGACCAAGTAAAGAGTACTTTCTGAACACTTTCCAGCATTTATTTTTCCTCTAATAAGGGTGTAACATATTCATAGATGAAACTTTGGAAGATACAGAAAAGTACAAAGATGTCAGCCACCATCTGACTAAGTAAAAGGATGGCTGTTTGTGTTGCCGTACATGCTTCCCGAAAGGCACTGTGTGCGTGCACACACATACACACACACACCCCATTGAAACTTTCTGGATATTCCTTGTTTAGTATGCCTATTACTTTGAGCAGCCCTTGAGTCAAGCTTTGTCTTTCTAAATTTTTAAAAAGCTGATAAAATTTGGGTTTTTTTTTCAACACCTCCCAGCTGTGTAACTGTGATTTTACTCCTTACTTTCACAGGAGTTGGTGACTAAGTATTCTCAGCAGATGGTGAAAGGAATGTTACAGTTACTTTCAAATTGTCCAGCAGAGACTGCGCACCTCAGAAAGGAGCTTCTTATTGCCGCAAAACACATCCTCACCACAGAACTGAGAAACCGTAGGTCGTTTTTGAATGCTTTTGTGACCCTGTTGTCATCAGTGGGGGTGGGGCTTGGTCCTAGTTGATGGCTATGCTGCTGGATCTCCACATCCCTCTTCCTTTATCCTTTATTGCTGTCTTGGGTTTATTCTTTTTCTTCTTTTCTCTTCCTCTCTACCTCTCTGTCTGTGATCACCTTCCCCTTATCACCTACCTCTCTCTGCCTCTCTCTTCTTGCCTGGCACCAGGGTTTTGCCTTTATCTTCTCAAAAATATCAGGTAGTAACTTCCTTAGCACAGCTTTTGTTCCAAATATTTTTTTTTTTGATACTTTTCTGCCTTTTGGCTACAAATCTTTTGAAATAGCCAATAGCCATTTCCTTTCTTACAGCTAGCAGCCTTTAAAGGTTGAGCAAAATACAATGTTTCCATTCTCCATGCTGTGAAGATGTTGGGGTGGTTCTGTTTCTATGCATAAGGACATGCTTTTTGCTAATCTGGTAATCACACTTTTTCTGACAGTACTATTAATTGATAAATTTACTACTTTTGCATATTTGATATGTTAAAATGTTAGATTGAAGTTATATCCTAATGTTAGAGATGGTAATCATTTTCCCCAGTTTTTCACATTAATGTTTTCTGTGCCATCAGTTTACAAATCAGACCATACATAAAACCAAGACTGGGCTTCCTTATGTAGTTTATCAACAAGAAGAGTACAGTCTGTGCTTCCCACCAGTTAATATAATAAAGTGCAATTTTTTTGTGCTGTTAAATTCAAATTATAGTCAGGTGTGGAGGTGCACACCTGTCATCCCAGCAACTTGAAAGGCTGAGGCAAGAATAATGTAAGTTCAAGTTCAGCCTGGACAACTTCATGAGATTTCTGTCTCAAACAAAACTTAAAAATCAAAAAGAGTCAGGAATATAGCTCAGTGATAGAGTGCTTGCCTAGAATGTATAGGCTCTGGGTTTACTCCCCAGTATTGAAAACAAAACTATAATATAGTGATGAATGTATGTGGATCTGGCTGAAAAGCATGTGCATACTTTTTTAAGGAGGACTTGCAAGTGTAGGTTAGTGATGTTTATAGGTCAGTGAGTTCATGTTTAGCCCTGGGTTTAATCCCCAGCCTCTCTCTGTCTCACACACACATACAAAATATACACATTTTTATCTCCTCCCCCCCCCCCCGTTTTAAAAAATGTGACACATTTAGTACAGATCACAAAAGAAATGTGACTTTCTTCAAAATTAGAGAATGTACACCTGCTTAAGGTGGAGGAATAGAACATTGCTGGCATTTACATCCCCTGCTTGGTGCCATTCCTTTGTGGTTTATGTTTTTTTTTTCTTTGAGTATTTATCTCCAAACAGTATCAAAATGGAAGAACTTTAAGAGGAACATTTTTTTAATCTGTTCACTGAAATGGGTAAATTCTGCCTCAAGTCTTCTCAGGTTACTTTCCCAGTATCTGTGCTACGTGTTAATGAGGATTTTGGAGCTGCTTTTGGCCCTGGGTAGCAGGGGTTTCCCCAGTGGCAGAGCAGTTCTCATGCTTGCTGGATAACTAATCCCTGATCCACCACTGCTGAAGTAGGCCCTCTTTTGAGGCATAAAGCTTGGTGTCTATGTTAATACCCGTTTGCCAGGTTACTGGTTTCCTAAGCTGCTGCTCTCCAAGTTTTGATACTGTGAGACATGGAATTCAGCTTTTAGAGTCTTCCTTTTTTGGGAAGAGGTGTGGGAATGTGGTCTCTTTTCTGATTGGCTTTTTTGGGGAGGGGTACTGAGGGTTGAACCTAGGAGCACTTTACCACGGAGCTGCAGCCCCAGTTCATTTTGAGACAGAGTCTTATTAAGTTGTTTGAGGGTCTCACTAAATTGTAGGGATCATAGGCCTAAGCCACTGCAGCTGGGTTTTGTTTTGTTTTTTCCCTAAGCAGGATATTATATGACATGCTATTTGAAGCCCAGGGTAGTAATTTCTAAAACTTAAATGGGAAATTGTATCACTTCTCAAAAAAGTTGATTGAAAGAAACGTTTAAATACTCGTGTTAAGTGCTAACCATAATTATCATAAAATATTTAAAAAGTATGCCGTAGTTCAAATCGCCCCATTCACTAACATTTACTTCTGCCTTGCTTTTTTTGACACGTGGAAGAATATTCAGTGGCAACCCATTTGCACTAATTCTGAAGACCAGTGGTTTGAGAAAACCACCACTATTTAACGGAGTTCTGCATTATTTTCTAGAGATCTTGGTTTGGAGCCGTGGGGAGGATCTGGAAGTCCTTGGCTGCACAGTTCAATTTCTTGTTAACTTTCCCCTTTGCTTTCAGTTTTTACTTGCCCCTTAGCCCAGTCTTCCAGCACTTGGCATCTGAGCCTTTGCATCTTTCCTTCTGTGCCTTCCTGCCTCTCAGCCACATTTTCCCTGTGAACTCAGGGACTGCTTCTTGCCGCTTTCGTTCAGTACTTCCCCCACTGCCGTCTTCCCTTGGGGTTTAGCTGGGATGTGCATGGGTCTCTCCTGTGTACACATTTCTTGTACTTCTTTGACCTGCAGTAGCTATTTGCTAGTGAAAAATGTACTTTATTTTACTTACTGAAGCTGGCTATATATATGTCAGGCTTGTTCCAGAATCGAAACATCCTTTTGAATTTTTTTTTTTACTTATTCTTAGTCCATTCTCTGAACTGAATGTGACCCTGACGGCATCTTCAGGGACAGGTGGCCTGTGTGGCCTGGAGAGCCAGGGCCTTCACCTGGAATGGTCCATGTGCCTTTCTGGTCCCTTCTCTAGTCCTTTTCAAGTCCAGATCGCTTGCTCACCGGCTGCTATGAAAACACTGTGAAGGAATTTTTTGTGTGTTTTTTTGGGGGGTGGGTACTGGGGATTGAACTCAGGGCACGCGACCAGCCACACCCCCAGCCCTATTTAGTGTTTTATGTAGAGACAGGGTCTCACCGAGTTGCTTAGCGCCTTACTTTTGCTGAGGCTGGCTTTGAACTTGCGGGTTTTTTTTCTCAGCCTCCCAAAGTTCTGGGATTACAGGCGTGCGCCACTGCATCCTGCTACTGTGAGGGAATTTGATGTGTAACTGGTCATGTTGGTGACATACACAATGCATGTTTGTTTTCTAGAGTTCATTCCTTGTATGGACAAGCTGTTTGATGAATCCATACTAATTGGCTCAGGATACACTGCCCGAGAAACTCTGAGGTATGAGATTAGACTCATGGTATCTGGTAGGCTAAATGCCAGGGGCAGCAATTACTGGTACTTAATATTGAGTGTTTCAGCAAAAGTAGGCTATTGGGCCTTAATTTACTGAATTTGAATAATTGGAAATTTTGTAAAGGCTTAGGCTGTTTTCCATGCCTTTGCTTAAAGTAGAAATTGGAGTAGTTGCCTTGATTTAAAGTTTAGGTAGAACTTCATTAGTTTTTTTTTTAAAATAATACATATTGTTAAAAAGAAAATTTTATAACCTACTAAGAAGAAGAAAAAATGCCTTTGGCCCTGCACAAGGAAATCAAGTAATATTGCTAATATTTTGGTTTATTTCCTTCTAGTCTTTATTCCTAATACTTGTTTGAAAATTGAAATTGACTTTTTTAACCAATACATGAAAACAATTATGGAGTACCATGTGCTATTTCATACATGTGCATGTTATTTCTTACACTTTAGACAAAAGTAAACTGCGGTGTGGTAATAGTTACTGTTTTTAAAGGAGAAAATTAATCATCTTTACGATGTAAAATAAATCAATGTGATTATTTTTTTTGCCTCCAATAAGGGAGTATGATGAATCTTTGAGAAATGTACAGGATGCTTTGAATATGATGTAGATTCCTTGTAGTGTGTACACAAAATATTAAATGAGACATTCTTTTATAGTTTGGGATTGAACTTGCCTGGAATTGGACAATAGATAATGTTACTCTTGCTTGAAACCCTTGGATGACTTTCGTTCATCCCTAGAAAAAACAGACTTTTGAAAACAACGCACAGGTTCAAGCATGATTTGGCTTTGCTCTCTTGTCATAAAATTTTTGTGTTTGTTTCCCTCCATGACCTGTTGCTGCTGTTGCTGCTGCTGCGGCTGCTGCGTTGGCTTGTAGCTCCCCACTGGTCTGCAGCAGCCACGGTGGCTCCTGTAGTTCTTGGCTACTCTGGGCAGTTCTCCTCAGGGCCTTGGTCTGCCCTGTTTCCTCCATCTGGAAATTTTCCTGGCTTTTTGCCTAAGGTCCCTTCTTGTCCGTACAGTCTTGGCTTCAGTGTCACCTCACAGGAACCTTCCCTGGCATCGCAGTAGTAGTTCCCCCACTGGTCCTTCTTACAGTGGCCCCTCTTCAGGCATACACACCCACTCCCCCAACATTTGTATGTTTTTTTTCCTTCCCTGTTTGTTCCCTCCATGAGGGCAGGGGCTCTGTTGACCAGCGTCACTGTGTTACCCCTCAGGCCTTTCCTTGCACGTGGCAGGAGGCCACGTGTTTAGTGTGTGAAGAACTAATGGCCTGATCGTTGTTATTGTATTTCTATAAAATGGTCATAATATATAAGGTTTTAATTCACATACACTAATTTTGAGCAACAACACCCACTCAGATACGGGTCAAGCTGATAATCATTTCTGGTGAGGTTCGCCGTATGTGCCAGTATCTGCTGGGAACTCTATGACACGCACAGAAGTTAACCATTTAACTTGGAAAGTGAAGATTTAAGCATCAAGTTAATACTTGAACCTTTTAGTCAGCTGGGAGAGACTGGTTGGGGACCTGGAGCTGTGTGGGACCGTCCCGCTGTGCTGTCCTGGTAGGGGTGTTGCCAGTGCAGATGGTGATGTCGCGGTGGCCACAGGGGAATAAGCACCAGTGGGGGGGTCTCTGCCTACAGGCCCCTCGCCTATAGCACGCTGGCCGACCTCGTGCACCACGTTCGACAGCACCTGCCCCTCAGTGACCTCTCCCTCGCCGTTCAGCTCTTTGCTAAGAACATCGATGATGAGTCCCTGCCCAGCAGCATCCAGACCATGTCCTGCAAGCTCCTGCTAAACCTGGTGGACTGCATTCGCTCCAAGAGCGAACAGGAAAGTGGCAACGGGAGGGATGTCCTCATGCGGATGCTGGAGGTACTGGCTTCTAAGAGGCAGTGTCTGTCCTGTGCTGTTTGTCTTGCACATGGCTAAACTTAACACAAGTGCTTTACTGGACAGTTTATGAGACAGCTGAGTGCTGAGCTTGGACCCATGAGTTAGAGTACCTGGGTTCAGACTCCAGCTCCCCCTTCCATTAGCCATGTGTGCCTAGGCACTGCCTTTCTCTGTGCCGGTTTAATATTTCTAACCAGGGGTAATCGTAGCATCTGCTGCATAAGGTTGCTGTGAATGTTAAATAAAGCAGCTTATGAAGCTCTTTGTGTACTTCCTGGTAGGTGATTAGAAGAGTTATTTTCTGGGACATAGTAGCCAAGTGCTTAGCTCAGCTATGGACGTTCTTGGGGAGATCTCAGTGGGTGCCTGGGTGAGGGATGAAGAATGATTCCTGAGGCCAGAGGGCGATGGTATGACCCTGGAAGGACAAGTCCTGCACTCCTGGTTCAAATCCTGGCTCTGCTTATCATACCAGTCACTTATGTTCCTGAGCCAGGCTCTTCCTGTGTAAAACGGAGATAGTAATCACAGGGAAATATACAGCACATTTCTTTTCCTTTATGAGTGGCGCAAAAAAGTGCCCAGAGACTACCTGCTTTCAGCCTCTCTTGTGAGGAGTACAAGCAGTATGACTTCAGGTGTTTAAATGACATTCTATTTTTCTTGCCATCTGAAAGGACTGTTTGGCTTGTTAATGACTGTGGTCTTAACTGGCTTCTTTTCCTCTTAGGTTTTTGTTCTCAAATTCCACACCATTGCTCGGTATCAGCTCTCTGCCATTTTTAAGAAGTGCAAGCCCCAGTCTGAACTTGGAGCGGTGGAGGCAGCTCTGCCTGGGGTTCCCACTGCCCCTGCGGCCCCTGGTCCTGCCCCCTCCCCAGCCCCTGTTCCTGCCCCTGCTCCACCCCCGCCCCCTCCACCTACCCCAGCCACCCCTGTGACCCCGGCCCCTGTGCCTCCCTTTGAGAAGCAAGGAGAAAAGGATAAGGAAGACAAGCAGACATTCCAGGTTACAGATTGCCGGAGTCTGGTAAAAACCTTGGTCTGTGGTGTCAAGACGATCACGTGGGGCATAACTTCGTGTAAAGCACCTGGTGGTAATTCCGCTCTTACATTATTTGGACAAGTGACATTTTTAGTAGAGTGGGTTTTATTCATGATAATTTAATATGCTCTCTCTCTTCCAGAAGCTCAGTTCATTCCCAACAAGCAGTTACAACCCAAAGAGACTCAGATTTACATAAAACTTGTGAAGTATGCAATGCAGGCCTTAGATATTTATCAGGTAAGGAAGTGCCCTCCCAGCAGGCTGTTGAGTGTGGAAGATGCCTCTTAGGATTAGAGGTGCTGGTGATGGAACGGGTACTGTTTGGATGATCCACGGTATCTGTATGCCCAGGTTTGCTTTTGTTGTGCAAGCTAGCATTGCATTTTTGGGGTGGGAATTCTTAATAAGAGTCTGAACATTGCATTTTTTTGAGGGGGATTATACAAATGGAGTACAATAGAAACTAGGTTTATGTACTATTTTTGAGTTTCTGGTCTGGATGCCTAAACTATTTTAAAACTTACTTTCCAAAGTTATGCTGAGAAAGAATTTAAGGAGAGGATGTTTATTATCTAATTCAAGTGCCCTCTTTTAAGTACATAGCTGATATGATTTTGTAATGGAGTATGTATGTTCAGGGAAGTTTGTTCAGTTTTAATGCCTATGGGTGATTCTCTCCTGTTGTAGGTCCAGATAGCAGGAAATGGACAAACATACATTCGAGTAGCGAACTGCCAGACTGTTAGGATGAAGGAAGAGAAGGAGGTGTTGGAACACTTTGCTGGTGTCTTCACCATGATGAATCCCTTAACATTTAAAGAAATCTTTCAAACTACAGTCCCTTACATGGTGGAAAGAATCTCAAAAAATTATGCTCTTCAGGTATAAAGCTATTTTTTGCATTCCTTCAATATACATGTCAAAATATTTTGTTTCATTTATTTTAAGAATTTAAAAAATAAAGTACCTAAGAGCCAAATTCAGAGAAATATTAAACCATACGTTTGAAAAAGGTTTTCAGAAGATCTGTGGCTAGTTTCTCGAATTTGAAGTAAAATGTGTGTTAAACACAGGCTCTTGGTATTGACAGTGAGGGTGAAATAGTGTGTGAATGCTCAGAGCGAGCGGGATCCTGAGGCTTAGCCAGTTGTTTCCTTGGTTTCCCTTTGGTGAATAATTTATCTCTTGGCCTGTCAGATACAGGTTTAATTTTGGCTTTGTGTTTTTGGAAAGCTTGTTACTTTGTCTTAAAGCTGCTTTGGGAAGGGTGGTGTTTGTTTTTGGTTTTGTTTTGTCACAAGTATTTCTTGTTTGGACAGATTGTTGCCAATTCATTCTTGGCAAATCCTACTACCTCTGCTCTGTTTGCTACGATTCTGGTGGAGTACCTCCTGGATCGCCTGCCAGAGATGGGCTCCAATGTGGAGCTCTCCAACCTGTACCTCAAACTGTTTAAGTTGGTCTTTGGCTCAGTTTCCCTGTTTGCAGCTGAAAATGAGCAAATGCTGAAGGTAATTCTTATTTAGATCTGACTAGCAGTTTTGTTCAGGGTCTTTTTATTTTTTTAATGTTTTTCACTTTTGAACAGGAACAGTAGTGACTATTTTATATGTATAAAGTGCTCTTCAAGTTAATAAAGATTTTCAGCAAATAAGGGCCAGGTGTGAAAACCAATTCATGTGTTTCTAAGCAGAACTCAGTATATTTATCTGGTGACTTAATATGAAGAATTCAGAACTAATGGTAAACAACTGTGTTATTATTGCCACCCTCTCTTTTCTATTATAAACTCAGTTTCCTTTTCTGGATTACACCAGTAACATAGGAGTATGTTTTTTTTAAATTTTTTTAATTTTAATTTTTTAAATATTTTTTTAGTTGTAGATGGGCACAATACCTTTATTTTATTTACTTATTTATTTATATGTGGTGCTGAGAATCGAACTCAGGGCTTCATACATGCAAGGTGAGCGTTCTATCACTGAGCCACAACCCCAGCTCCATGTGTTTTTATTTTTAAAAAAGTTAAATGATGCAAAAGAATATTGAAGGAAAAATGTCTGTGGAACTGAAATCCAATGAGAGTTTGCTATATAATGGTTCTTATTTCATCAGTAATTTGGGTTATTTAGGTTTTGTTCTCCAGCTCTCTGTGGAAATATGTAAATAGCACATTTTAGGGCTATTCCACCCCTACCCTCCCAAACACACACTTTGAGATCAAGAATTCTTACCAGTTTACTCCTTTGTAAGATTATCTCACTGGAGATCTGTCCCATCACACTTCTTTTTTTTTCCTTTTAAATAGATAACTAAACCTATATAATTGTATCTCATCAGTTGTTCTATTCTTGCAAACCTATCCATGGTTATGTCACCCTTTGAAAAGAACAAATGATAGAACAAAACTTCATTAAAAATCCACTTCCACCTGTGGTTAGTTCCTGTGGAAAGTTAAATATTAATACCAAGTGTGTCTGCAGAGTGATGTTTTCTATAGGGGAGATTTTGAAGAGTAAACAAGTAAACTTACAGGATGATAAAGCCTGGAGTCAGCCTTATGGGACAGTTTCCTTGCTTTTTTCCAGTTATGCAGTAGTTCATTGTCAGTGACCTTAATGTTACTTTTGTGTTAATATAAAAGGAAAATACTCGTTTTTTAAAGTTATAAAATACTTAATTGTAATTCAGTGTCTTCAGATATTTCAATTTCAATATCACATACAACTACCCAGACCAACAACTCAAAAACAAGAATGCTACTCAATAGGATAGACTTAATGTGAGGATGTTGGAGTAGTGTTCAAGAAAAATATTCAAGGAATGAACTCCTTAAAACTTTTTTGTCAAGCTGGGCGCGGTGGCTCAAGCCTGTAATCCCAGCACTTAGGGAGGCTGAGACAGGAGAATCATGAGTTCAAAGCCAGCCTCAGCAATGGCGAGGCGCTAAGCAACTCAGTGAGACCCTGTCTCTACATAAAATACAAAATAGGTCTGGGGATGTGGCTCAGTGGTTGAGTGCCCTTGAGTTCAATCCCCAGTACCAAAAAAAAAAAAAAAAAAACTTTTTTGTCAAGAGAATAATATATATAGTTGGTTTATTTTGTAAAATAAATATGCCATGCTACATACAAGAAGTTTGTAATTATACCAGTGTTTTTTGCTATTTACTTAAAATATGCATCCAGGAAGACTTCATATTAAATTTTCTCTGTGAGGGGCTGGGGCTGTAGCTCAGTGGTAGAGCACTTGCCTACCATGTGTGAGGCACTGGGTTTGATCCTCAGCACCACATATAAATAATAAATGAATAAAATAAAGATCCATCAACAACTAAAAAAATATTAAAAAATAAATAAATAAATAAATAAATAAATTTTCTCTGTGACATGTTATAAACTAAAAGGCTAGTCTGGTTTAAAATGTTGATTAAAATTCTTATAAACTAGTTGGTTTTGGGTTTTTTTAAATTACAGAGAATCCTCATGAACACATTTTTCAACTGAGTCTTCCAAAATCCTCTATTTTAACTTCCTTTTTGTGTGTGTGTGGATGGAACCCAGGGCTGTACATACGCTAGGCAAGCAAGCACAGTACCACCGAGCTATAACCCCAGCCTCCAAACTCTGTCTTTTGGGGTATTTTCTACTTTTGATATATGTGTTAGTTGATTGGTAGTGATTTTTCAGTTCCTTTAGGTTACTTTTGGCATTTAAAGTGTTAGAGGAAATAAGGTTCTTACATCTTGTATGATTATGTGGTCCTTTAAAGGGGTGACCATATAGACCAGAACTACTGAACTGGTAAACCTCGGTTCCTGCTGCATAGTGTCATATATCCAGTGGCACGTGACTACGTGGTAGCCTAGGAACCTTCTAAATGCTGCTTTCATAGCTACACGGGTGGAACAAATATATGTATGTGTATGTGTGTGTGTGTATATATATATTTTTTTTCTTTCTCTTTTGTACCAGGGATTGAGCCCAGGGGTGCAGAGGTGCTTAGCCACGGAGTCACATTCTCAGTCCTTTTTTTTTTTTTTTTTGAGTAGGGTCTCGCTAAGTTGCTGAGACTGCCTTTGGACTTGGAATCCTCTATCTTGTATATTTTAAGAGAAATTAATTTGAGTCAAATAAGGGTTGAGAAGCTCTTTTGTCTTCTCTTTTGTAACACACTCTGCAGAACTGCTTTTGATTGTTGTCAGGTTGTAGTGACCCACTAAAAGGTGTAAACTCTCCTTTTTTAGAGCCCACTAATTGACCTCTTCTCCTCCACAGCCTCACCTGCACAAGATTGTGAATAGCTCCATGGAGCTTGCGCAGACTGCCAAGGAGCCCTACAACTACTTCCTGCTGCTGCGGGCGTTGTTCCGCTCTATTGGCGGAGGTAGCCATGATCTCCTGTATCAGGAATTTTTGCCTCTTCTCCCCAACCTGCTGCAAGGTTAGAGTAGTGGTTTTTGGTTGTCTCTTGATCTTATGTGTGTGCATGTGTCTAGTTGCCCCCAATTGCTGGTGTTTGTCCTCTGAACCTGGAGAAGTTCATAGTTTTGGGGGTTAGGCTGGGAACCGTGTGCATGCCTCCTTTCCCTACGTAAGAGGTAGTGGGGCTTTGAAGGTATCACTGTTCAGGGATGGGCTCTGCCAAATCAGGAAGATTTGGGTTACTTGGGTATGACTTGGTTTGATTTTTGTAGTGTTTGTCAAATCAGGCCGAGAAAGAGAGTGGTTTTAAGAGGAAAAGGCAAATTATAAAGCTGATTTAAACTTAGTTTATATTTTCTAGTTCCTAATTTGCATAAGCAGAATCATATAATTAGGAATATTTTCATGATGTATAGCTAAGGGGCATCTTGGATCCATTGAATGATTATGGAGTATAAATTGATTGGAAACACTCTTCTAGGGGTTTTTATTTTTGGTAAGGTGAGCTCTTTGCAAGGGATAATCTTTTTTTTTTTTTTGGTACCAGGAATTGAACTCAGGGGCACTCGACCACTGAGCCACATCCCCAGCCCTATTTTTGAGTTTTATGTAGAGACAGGGTCTCACTGAGTTGCTTAGCACCTCACTGTTGCTGAGGCTGGCTTTGAACTCGTGATTCTCCTGTCTCAGCCTCCCAAAGTGCTGGGATTAAAGGTGTGCGCCACCGAGGGATAATCTTTTCATATATATTTTTTTTGCAAATTCCACAAGAGAAGCCATTTATAACATAGTATAACCAGGAGATAACTGGAACATAGTTGAGTGTGTTGAATGTAAAAGGGTCATAAATCTTCCCACAGAAGGTGCTTCAAGTGGCCCATAATCAGGTTCCGTTGTTCCCACTTAACCCCATCTCCAGTCGTCTCCTGGTCCCTAGCCTCGTTCTGTTCGGTCTGACTTCCTCCTGCTGCAGTCCCTCTGCTGTCCCCAGCTTCTCCACTTGCGGTTTTGTTGAAGGTGATTCTCCTCTGGCAATGTACCCTCTGCCCTCTTCTCCGCCCTCTGGATTCTGAGATGGTTCTGCTGCTTCCCCACCTTCTTCCCTGCCAACTCCTTTCCAGTTTCTTCTGTTGTCCCCCAGTGTATGCCTAGCTTGGGGGCCACAGGCTTCTCGCTTCGCTAGTTATTCTGTCCTCGGTGAGGTTTCAGGTAGAAAGGAGCTCAGTGTCTGGGAATGCTTGTCAAGGGTGTGGAGGTTGATTTTTGTAAGTAGGAGACTTCTTTACAATTTTAATAAACAAGAGTGGATTTTTATAAAATGTTTATTTTAGAGCACTGACCTCAACTGTGATCTATAGGAAGCCTGAAAAAAGGCTTGTAAACCTTAAACTTGAAATGAACACATTGTACTGGATGTGTCTTTAAATTGGGTGGCTTAAAGGGATATGTGATTTTTAAAAATGGTTTATGATATTGCATTATAGGATCATCGTGTAATTTATAGTAATCATATGTGCTCTGCTGATAACCACTGCAAGAGATTGTGAGTGCTGCAGTTACAGAGCAGATAATCTAACAGAGTGTATTATATGGGCACAAAATGTCTTCCTATGATTTTTGTGTTTATAAGGAAAGGTGGACTAGAGAGCTCGTATAGCTAAATCTGATGTGTGTTTGGAAAGTGACATTGCTCTTGACGGCCTCCAACCCTGTTTTCAGGACTGAACATGTTGCAGAGTGGCCTGCATAAGCAGCACATGAAGGACCTCTTTGTGGAGCTGTGTCTCACAGTACCAGTGCGGCTGAGCTCTCTCTTGCCCTATCTGCCCATGTTGATGGATCCCTTGGTGTCTGCCCTCAATGGGTCTCAGACATTGGTCAGCCAAGGCCTGAGGACCCTGGAGTTGTGTGTGGACAACCTGCAACCCGATTTCCTCTATGACCACATTCAGCCTGTGCGTGCCGAACTCATGCAGGTTAGTGTGCCTTCGTCTCAGCACCAGCAGCTCGTCGTCACATATCTAGTTTGTGCCAAGGATTCTGCCATCACTTGGTTGCCTGTCCTTAGAAGCGGCTTCCTACAAGATGGAAGGGCATGTACTTGGTGACTCTTTAGTATGCTAAAAGATGTACAGAAATACAGAAGGTGTTGGCGGGTGTTCTGCATGTTGTGCTGTTCCAGAGCTTTCATGTGTTACATTTCACTAAGCTGGTAACTGTGAAGGCAGGTGTGGTGCGTACTGTGTGGCTGCTGTTGCTTCCAGCAGGAACCCTGCTTTCCACAAAGACCCTCAGTTCCATAGTAAAGGGGTGCACATTCTGAAGGGAGGCATGGACATCCACCCCTGCCTCACCTCAGGAAGCAAAGAATAGATGAGAGAAGAGGTTGTTTTGAAGACTTAAACATTGTTATTTGAAACTCATATATTAAATGTTGTAGGTTTTTCCTTTGTGTTTTGACGTAGTTATGTGTGGTTGGTAATTGTTAGAAGTTTGGGCTGTCTGCAGTTTACTCCTCGTTAGGTAGGGTATTTGACCCTTGATAGGGGTCGGTGTACCATCCTTACATGATGGAGCTCAGGAACCTCTAAGGATAGGAGTCTTGGACACTCTGGATTGGAGACCCCATCTTAGACTAGAGGTTAAGGCTGGGAGACTTTCCCTGCTTGTCCTGAGGTTTAGAACTTGGGCTTCATCTAGGCTGGAAGATGATGGCATAGGGGTGGGCTGGTGGCTTGAGGTCTAGTTTCCCTGCTGGTCATTCGGAGGTTTGAACAAGAAACTGTTTCAAGAAAAGCACTGTTAGTTATAGAAGGCTGAGCTTAGTTCTGATTCACGTTTGTGTTAGCATGTGATGAGAGGTGGTAGAGGTGTGTTCCAGGGTCTGAGAAAGAGGGTTGGAGCTACTTCCTGTCACACCATGAGGCAGACAAACCTATAGAGAGATGGAGTCAAGGTCATTTCATGTTTTTGGAGACGCATTAAACCCCACCCCAGACAAATGGCACTGCTTGAGTACAGAGGTGGAGAGCCTAAGCTCCCAGTGCTGCCTGAGGAAGGAGGGTGAGTGAGGGCAGGGGACTTCGTTTTCGTATTCCCAGCAGTTACTGAGGAGAAGCCTCTTTGGACCTATATGAACATGAGGGAAATTAGAATTTTGTTTGATATAGAGAAATGTATCATAATTTTATGTTAAATTTGAGTAGCTAGACACTAATATTTGTCATTGTTACAGAATGTGATTTAAGAAAAGAGACTTTCAGCTGGGTGCAGTAGCATAGGAGGATCACAGATCTGAGACCAGCCTTGGCAACTTAGTGAAACCCTGTATCAAGAAAAGAAAAGAAAAATATTTTCAGTGTGAACTATAGTCATTTTCAGGACTAAGATAATTTAGGTGAAAATAACATAGGGAAATTTACTGAGTGCTTTGGGACAGTTGAGTGTGTATTCTTTTTCTTGCTTTTTTTTTTTTTGGTCCTAGGGACAGAAATTAGGGTCTTGCACCTGGTAGGGAAGTGCTCTAGCACTGATTTACATCCCCAGCCCTTTTTTCTTCTTTTTTCTTTCTTTTTAATTTTTTTAATAATTTATTTATTTTGAAGCAGGGTCTCATTAAGTTGCCCAGGCTGGCCTCAAACTTGGCTTCTCCTGCCTCAGCCTCCTGAGTAGTTGGGATCTCAGTGTGCACCACCACGCCTGGCTGAGTGCACATGTTCTAAGTGTAGGGTGCACCTGAACTTATTCCCTGCACTCCTGGAACTTAGGTACCCTTCTGATGTGTTTTATTTCTTCCTTACCTTCATTTTTGATGGAAGATTTAAAATGTGTGAAATA
>PVHX01026264.1:0-21091 GCA_004024805.1 Geosciurus inauris
TTTGCTCCAGATTTGGAAACCCTAGGGGTAGGTTCTAAGAATTTGAATTTTAAATGAACATCCCAGGTGGTTCTTGTCCACACTAATGTGGACAGGGCTCAGGAAACATGGTTACATGCATGTTCTGGTTGACATTTCACTATTACAGTTTCCAGACAAAATGGCTAAGTTCTGTACCATGTCCTCAAAAGCAACCTTTCGGTGGGTGTCGTAGGCCTTCCAATGTCACAGATTGTTTTAAAGGGGGGAAGGAAAGACATGCCACAATATATGGGACAATGTGACTGCACTCTTGGGGTGGTCCAACTATAGAGCTGGAGGTGAGTTTAGATCTGCTGACGCTCAATATAGCATGCTCGGTCAGTACAGCACACCAAGCATCAACCATTCAGAAAACAGTGCCTAGAGACCTTTGGATCTCTTTTCTTCTGATATTCCTACAGTGTTTAACCCTTAGGGTACACGAATTTTAATATCCTTCCTTTTCATGTGATGTTATTCTTAGCAATGATAATTTGATAATCAGAAGTAAACATGAATTCTTGATTTATTCTTTATTTTAAATGACGAACAATTAAGAATAAATTGGAATTCAAAAAGTTACTCAAATTTCATAAATTATTTCATGGATGATCTAAAATTGAGACTTCCTGGCAATGTGCAGTTCACATTGCTACTTTCTTGCTAATTTTAAGCACAAGTATGTACAGTCTTCAATTAATCACCTAGAATGACAGAACTGAGTAACTCACGTTCTTTTTCTCCTTTTTCACAATTATCAACCATGTGCAATAATTGTCTATGTAGTATTAAAACTCAGGAATATCTAGAGTCATAGTATTTAGAGATGCAAACTTAAAGAATATCAAATCATTGCCACCATGAGCCAAGCTTGTAAGGCCAAATACATGTGATTCAGGATCTACTATATAACAGAATTCTCCGAATTAATTTGCATGTAATATATAGCATTGGTTTTAAAAAAAATAATAATATGTGGCACATCAAAAGCACACTATATACTATTAAAATTCAACTGTAACCTCAGTAATTGTTTAAGATTTAGAACAATAAATTTTTTGCAAAGGGGAATTTCATTAATGATATTGTTTAGAATTGTTGGCACATTGTGATAATAAATAAAACAGATTTTTACTTGTTATTTTATTTTTACTTATTATTACTATATTATTGCCGGCATCTGGGGTGGTAGAGCATATCACATAGCCGTGATTGAGTAGTGGGAGAAGTTTAGTTTCTTTAATTGATCCTGTATAATTTGACCAATGTAAGACATCGCGCTATTCATCTTGCCTTGTTAGGGGACTATCTTTCCATTCTTAATGGCTGACCTCCATCCAATGGTAGATCAGGCTGGGCAACTGGGGCTCCCGTGTTGATGAGGCTTTGTAGCAGAGAACAAATCTGGTGTTTTTTTTCATTGGACATAATTATCTGTTTTTATATTATCCCTATATTTTATTTAGACTCCAGTTTATGCATGTGTTTCAGCCAGTCTAGGATCTTTGCAGCCCAAAGCACATGAGTTTGCAGAGCAATTGCATATTTGGGATTTCATTTAATCCCCATTCCTTTGGGATAAACTGAAAGAAATTTTTTTTCCTCTTTTGTGCTAAGGAAAGCAAGTTCAATACTCTAGTAAGTGGCAAAGTTACGATTTGAGCTCAGGACTTCTCCTATAGCTCTCATCTTGCCTCAGGTTATCTCCCTCTTAGAAATATCACTCTTACTTCCTAGACTATGTAAATCCTCCTCTCTCTCCCTCTTTTTCTCTTTCATTTTTTTAACATATATTTTTGTTTCATTTGGTTTCCACAAAACATCTTCAAAGAATTCCAAGCTCTAGTGAAAATGATAACATACAATGCATATCTAATATTTAACGGCTCAAGTCTTCTACATTTTCTTCTTTTGCCTTCTTAAATTAGTTCTTCCTTGAGGGGCAGAACTTTGGACACAAAGGTTGTACATTTGTAGAGCTGCTACTGGGTTTCTGACTCTAGTTCTACACTCTTTCTACAGTACATCACACTTTTCAGCTCCTAAATCCCTTTTTGCATCTTATGTTTTGGCATTGCATTGCACACTATTGAAATATTGTCTAATTTTTTCCATATATATTATGCCATTCCCTCTTCCCCACCTGCATCCCCTGAATCTAAGTTAACTGAACAAAGAAGTGATGTTTTATGATTCTTGTTCTGACCTGCTCTTCCTTAGAGCATTTAGTCCATTTTTAAGCGCATAAATAATATTCAAGAAACTATTTTTAGTTAATTATGTGGACAACTGATTAGATGATGAATCAACTGAAAATATATCTTTCCCATTATCAATCTTTTGGCTCTGGCATGATTTAATTTGAGTTCCTTCTGCATATTACAGGTACTTTCATTAGCATATTTGTATTGCTCTCCAAGGCCTTTTCAAATTTGATACAACGTTTTGGCCTTCCATTTAAATCCACATTTGAGTCGTGCATCTTTCCAGATTTAGCAGCACCTCATTGGTTATGTTCTTCCTGCTATGTAGTTAGTCCTTCTCTTGGCTTGGACCCTCTAATGTGTCAAGGTGGCTTTGATTTTCCAGCTCTGGACATCTGACTGCCTCACATGATCTCAATGTAACTGTCATTCAGGTGAAGTGTTAGAAAAACTAACAAGGGTTCCTTTGCATAAAGGAAAGGTGAACTGCTCAGAAAATCCTGGCTTTTAAATTTTGCTGGAAATTTCCACTAGTGTCCTAGTAACTGATAAAAGATACATCTTTTGATTAGATGAATGCCCTTGAAATCACCTGCATAAAAAATAGCTTACATGACTATGGTTATCAGCAAGGGAGTAGACTAATAAAATTAAAAGACCAATGAATTAAGAGTTCAAAGACTGTGAACTCACTAGACTGCAAGGTCCTTAAGAGCACAGACTGTCCAATTATTAATATTCATGTTCCTGGTGCACAGATGTTTCTCTTTTATATAGGTCCTCAAAAGTCTGCCAGATGAGTGAATGAGTGAATGAATGACTGAATGAATAAAAAATAATAGATGACACAAAACACAACTTCACATCTAGTTCTGTCACATACTAACTGGATACCCAAAGTCATTAACTTCCACCATGTACATCTGGGATTTGAAATGATCTACTATGTTCAACTTGAGATTGTGAAAATAAAATACTACACTCCTGTTTATGCTAGTTAATGGTTTATGGTAATGCTATACATTTTGTATCAGAAGTAAATTTGGCTTCAAGAAACAAAATTTTACTAACCATAGTTTAAACAAAATGGCATTTATTTTCCACATATAATGCAGGGGTTGGTCAGTGGCTCAACGATTTCAAGGTCTGTCTCTTCAACTCTCTTTCTCTCATAGTCATGAATGAGTACAGTAGCTTCAGCTGTTTCAATGCGTTCTAATTTCTCCCAAAACCTACACAACAAGCTTCCCTCTGATTTCACTGTACAGAACTTCATTGTATTGACTGCTCTTAGTCCTTGTGAAGTGACAGAAAGTATTCTCACAGTTGATGTTGGTCAGTCAAGTTCCATTGGCTAGAGATAGGCATACTCTGCTAGAACCAAAATTAGACCACTGTTAGGGAGGAAAAATGATACCTAACCAAGTCTTTTATATAAATATCTGGAGCTGTTTTGAGGAACAAGAATTTAGAAGGAAAGAAAAGCCAATACAAAAATGCTTTCATTCATAAGTATGTGTGGATGTAGCAAGTGTGAATGATGGTGGAGTTTAGCCCTTTTATTACTAACTACCTATCTTGGAAAAGAACTGGCATAAAAATATCTGATCTGTGATGCCCTTATAGTGATGGATACTCTTTTGATGCTGTCCAATGGAAATCTTGCTTCTCTAGTTTTGCCAAGATGGAGCACCGTCTTTGCAATAGCAGGAACTTTAGCCGAGTCCCCAATCTGCCACACACTTTACTCTTTAACTTTAGATACTGAAAGGATAAGGTATTCCATATCATTGGTGCAAAGTGTATATTGGAGTAAGAATCACAAGAGTGGTAATTATAGTGAATGGCACAGCAATACACTCGGTCTGAGATGCTCCTGACTTCAGTCTTTTCCCTTAATTACAGGATCAACCCAATGTGCCATTCCTGTGTCTCCAATGACCTATAGCTTCATTTACATGAGTATGTCTGGGATACTTAAAAAGGATATTCATTCCATCATCTGCTTGGCTATGATTCTGATTCCTCCTCCTCCCCCTTCCCACATCCACTATTAAATTGCTGTGCTTACTTTCCATTATAGAAACAACTAGAATGTTGTGCTCCAACTCTCTGCTTACTTATGAAGTCAATGTTTACTCTGTTGAACCCTTCAGTGTTTAAAAAGGAAAAGAGGGGGGCATCTGTGACCCACCTGATGACAGGAAATCACAAATTATAACTGCCAAATTACCAAGTAATTTTATTAATAACAGCCTCTGAAACAAGGAAGAGGTGCTTTTAATGCCTTTTGGTCACATGGTTAGAATACAGTCCTATATGAAAAAACAGCTAAGTTTCATCTATTTTATTTTTCTCTTTTTCCCTGCACATGGGAGAGCCTAGATTATTTGCAGTTCACAGAGAAGCTTCAGGGGTACACTGTACCACCCAACAGTTTTCTTTGTTTTAACATTGCAACTGATACTCATATTTTACTGCTGTAAATTTCTCATTTCTAACCATAGCCATATAAAAGCCAAAGGTCATTGGAATTAGCTAGAGGACTCTTGGTAATAATTTATATCTACAACAATAATTACAGACCCATATTTTTATTAAACGCTCCCTCAAGATATTTCATTTTCAATATAGATAGAAGTTCTCACTTTATTAGTACTCTATAGATCGGTTTTCAGAGTCATAGAAGCTGTCTGTTGGTGGTGTTTGGTTTTATTTTGACCTCTACAAGGTAAAACCATTCTCTTCTTGGCTGCTCTTCTGAATTTGATTCTTTACCTTGTAGAACATTTGGGATTAACATGAATTGAACTATTCGTTCCACATGAATTAGTAGACTTTTTTCATTGTCTGTTACTTGCTCGAATGCTGTAGTTTACCTGAATCCAGGGAGAGTTGAATGCAGCACTCATACTAAGAGTTCTTTGTTGTTGATTTAAAGGCAAAAGCAGCAGGACATTTCTTCCTTAAAACTCATCTATATGAATTGAACAAATAAGGGATTGGAGACATAATACTTCAGAATGATGTCTGACAAACTCCTTAGGCTGCTATAACAAAATGCATTAACTTGGTGCCTCACACAACAGAAATTCATTGTCTTCTAGTTTTGGAGGCCAGGAGTTGAACTGGTGCCAGACTGCCCAGTTCTGGGAAGAATTCACTACCTAGCTTGTAGAAGCCCCATCTTATTGGTGTCCTCACATGAAGGGGAGAGACAGGGCAAGTTCTGTGATGACTCTTCTTATAAAGGTACTCATTCTATTGGAGGGCCCCACAATTTAGGCCTCATTGAAACCTGATTAATTCTCAAAGGTCTCATCTCCAAATACCATCACTTGGGAATTAGGGTTACAACATAAGAATTTGGGAGATAAAATTCAGTCTACAACACTAACCAAATAAACAAACATCCTCTAGAAGTAAAGACTTGGACTTTCTGGCTTGTATAAACAAAAGGTATATGACTGTCAGTTGAATTGACAAGAAAATAAAAATAAATCATCAGATGCTAAAAACAAAGAAATTTAAACCGAGAAGGGAAACTGTCATTGAAGTTGACGACAGTAGGTTATTGTCCAGCTAATAGCAGATTGGATGTTAGTTCTCCAGCACAGAGGAACACGAGGCTGTGGCAGAATGTTGGCACTAAGATGCATGTGAAAATCTAGGAACTTGAAAGGGTGAAGTAAGGGAGAAAAATCTACCCATCATCACAGAGAGAGGAGAACAAAGCTTGTATTACCTAGTGCCGAGGTGGAAACTGAAACACTGTGCACGAGCTTTGCCCAAGTTTGAGGTTGAAACCAACTACGTCTGCATGGTCTGCCCCTTCCCTCTTCCAAGAGATAGAAATAACAATTTATCTCTTGTGGTGGAATCCCTGGGAGTGAAATAAATCAATGAAAAACTGGATTCTCCTTTAACCCCATGTTTCAAACAATCCTCACAGGGGGGAAAATGAGTTTGTAAAAATAAAGTGATACACCGTGATTGAAATCCACAGGTACAAAACCAAGAATATGAGGGTCCAGGGACTTGAGACAAGAGAGTAACAATCACAATGAGAAAGTGAAGAGGGCTGAAAATGATTAAAGACATTGAAGAAGAAAGCCCAGAACACAAGATGTCATGAAATGGACCAATTTCAAATCAATAAAAAGGGAACATGTAGAAATTGTTGCTGAAGTTAAAAAAATTCCGTGATAGCTTTAGCAAATAGTAGATTGAACAAAGATGAGAAGAAATGTATAATCTGAAAGATAAATCTGAGGAAATTACCAGAAAGAAGCAATAGAAATAAAAATAGAAAACATGTGCAAGGGACCTTGAGAAATGGAAAAAGATCACCCAACATTCTGCTAACAGGATTCCCAAAAGGAAAAATGATCAGGCATGTAAAAAATACTTGATTACAAAATGTCTAAAAATTTATAGAAATCATGGATGACCATAATCTTTAGATTTAAGAAACATACTTAGCTCCCTGTCTCAACTAAAATTCGTGTAAGACACTTCCAATCATCATGCAGTATAGGAATATTGGTGATCTGTAAAAATATTTTATCATAAATTTTCAAGAATATTTATAATCTGTAAAGAAACCCTGTAGGCTCCCAAATATATACAAAAACTATAAATTTTCAAGGCATATTAAAACCTCTATAGCACATAATATTAACTCCAAATTAACATTAAATTTTAACTCCAAATATTTTCACATCATTGGAAAACTAATTTTAACTCTGAAGAAATTTCACACATACAGAATAAGTTGTAAAGTTTAAAGTCAATAAATAAAAATCAGTATACAGCCAAATACTTTCCAAATACTATACAAAGAAAATTGTCAAGACTCTATTGCAAATTTTCTTTTTAAATTGGCTCTTCTTAGTTATACATGACAGTAGAATCCATTTTGGCAAACTTCTTTTTAAAGTGGGATTTGAGAGTTTTTGCTATGATGTTTGCTATCTAGCTATCATGTAGCGTATATAGTCTGTAGAAACAGAGGGCATGGGGTCTATGATGGCTCTCCAATGACCCTTGTTACTAATTTGGTGCAATGATCCAGTTATTAGTGCAGTGGCCTCCTTGCCAAGGGTACTCATTGTGTGAAGCAGGGTATGGGTGGGTGATGCCTTTGACTCTGCCCCTGTTCTTTCTCCTATGCCTATTACAAGTATAATGTTTATTGAGTTATCACATGTCAGACACTGTGCCCAGAGTTCCAAATGCCTTAACTCCTTTAATCCTCATGATAGCCCCAGGAAAATAGGCTCAATTATCTTTAGTTTATAGATATGGAAATTGTGGCTTAGAGAGTTATGTAGCTTGCCAAAAATCACACCGATAGAAAGTGTTGAACAGAGTAAGGAAATGAGCCTTTCTGACTTCAGTGCCTTGCTCTTGCCCATTATATTATGTTGCTCTTGTAGTCTGAACAGAGAGTAAGAATATTGTTGTCAGGCCTAATACTTGCCAAATGAATTCAGTTCACTTTCGTTATAACTTCTAAAGGATTGAACAGGAAAAGCCCATATAATGATGGCTTGAAATTTCCAGTGATGCCTGCAAGGCAGGGTCTTGAAAGGCTACAAACACTGAAATATTATGGTGATTATGGAGATTTTTTTGTTCCCCTCAACCCTCTAATTCAAAATATAAACATTTCTATACTGAAAAATAAGGATGAAATAGCTAGAGTCCTGGTTTACCCTATGAAGTTGGCTTTTTCAGAAATGTCATGTATCAAATTATTTCAAAACTTATTTTTTGATTTACCTTACTTTGCTGGTGTCTTAAATACAAATTTGATCCGTGTGGTGGTTAATTTTACATGTCAATCCAATGGAGAGTGTTTGGGGATGAAGTTAACATCCCAACCAATGACCTTTGAGAGAGATTGCCCTCCAAGGTGTGAGTGGGCCTCCTCCATGCAGCTGAAGCCTGGATAGAACAGGAAGAGCAGCCTCCTGGGAGCCTCACTCTCATAGACTGCCTTCCAATCACACCTGTTCCACAACCTGACCTGGGACTTCAGCCTGAGGCACCATTCTGCAGATTTTGGGCTTTCCAGCTTCATTAATCATGCAACCCAAATCCTCATAGTAAATATCTTTCTATATGCTCATCCTGTTTATTTGGAGAACCCTGACTACTACAGTCTCTCTGCCCTGAGCCATGTCCCTGCTCTATGCCATTTCTTTCTTGATATTAATGGAATTCTCAGTCCACTATAGTCTTGCTTAATTTGTAGAAAATGCAACTAAATATTTAGAGTTGTGCATGATTAGGTGATTTTTGTCATGATGTGAACATCATAGAGTAACATCAAACTAAGACAGACAATGTCACTAGGTGACAATCTTATATGACCACTGCCTCTTATGTGTTCTGTCATTGATTCAAATGTTGTGTGGTGGGTGACTGTATTTAGAAACCTGATGTTTTCCCTCTTCTATGTTGTTAACAACATACTGTATGACTATTCTCCTTTCTCAGCTCTATTAAAATTTAACTTTGGTTTAGGAAGGAAGATAATGTAATCATGAACGTAAGTTTCCAATTTTATCTGAACTTTATTTCAGTTTTGGAGCTGTTTGGCCTTGGTCAAGTCATTTTGAATCCCACTCTCCTCATTGGTAAATTATGAGAAAAAAAAAAAGATACATTGCAACTGGGCATGGTGGTGCACACCTGTAATCCCAGCAACTCAGGAGGCTAAGGCAGGAGAATTCCAAGTTTGAGGCCAGCTTCAGCAACTTAATGAAACCCTCAGAAAAATAATTGAGGCCCTGTCTCAAAATTTAAAAAATGATTTTTTTAAAAAAGGAGTGAGATATAGCTCAGTGGTAAAGTGCCCCTGGGTTCAATCCCCAGTACCAAAACAAACAAACATACAAAAAATAGATTGTGTATATGCACATTAGGAAATTTCACAAAGCTACACAAACACAAGTGTTCCAAAATGTTATTATGATAATATATAGGTTTTATATTATTAAGAGTGTAATAATATAACAATGTAAGCATGCATTTAATTCCTGGCTTGTAAGCTATAATATTTGGTCATTGGTGAAAGTGAATTTATAAATGATTAACTAATGGCACCATAGAAGTTTCCCTATGAGCCCATAACAGAAGAGATTTGAAAGCCTGCATATTAATTGAGAGATTCTGAATATGAACTGGGCTTGTACTGCATTTATTTACCTGCTATTCTATATGTAATGGCAGTCTTCTACCAACTTGAATTTTTACAACAATGTATGACTTCATGTCCTCCAGCCACATCTTTCTTAGCTGCACTGCTGAACAGTCAGAGCTACTCTTTTCCTGTCTTCTGTTCTGCTGGTGAATCTGTCAGTGGTTGTGCTTGATGGTATTATTTCCTATTCATCTTCCTTGATGGACTGGTTTAGCAGGTACTTTTGGTCACTGCCTACTCTACTCAAAAGGTATCCCTCTGGGGATTTATGAAGAACCTATTCCTTCTGACTGGGTTTTCATATAATCTCCAATTCATAAAAGGTGAATTAAATCTTTGTTTAATTTACCAGATAGTCAACTGCTTCTCACTGATTCCACGAGATCCCAGCATTTACCAGGAAAATAGAATATGTAGCCTGATGCTTTCTGTAGAATTCCTTTTTTGTGTCCATGTTTTTGTCTGATACAAAAAGAAACAATTTAAAATGAAACTAGGCTGGGGATGCAGCTCAGTGATAGAGCACTTGCTAAATAGATGTGAGGGCCTGAGTACAATCTTCAGTACTAAAAAAAACAAAAAAATCAAACAGAAAAGGGCAAATCCCACATTTTAACACTAGTCATAGGATCCTCATCCTCAAGAAAATGGCAGTCAAATGAGCTTCAATTTTAAACTTTTCAAGGCTTCTGTGCTGTCTGAATGGAGCCCTGAATGGAGCCCTGAATGGAGCCCAGGATTTATATCGTGTTTGTTGCAGCATTTGCTTCTCAGGCATCAGGGTCACAGAGGATTCCTAAAGGCTGGCTTTCCCGAGGGCTACTTTTTATGTAGAAGCCCTCATCCCCTAAACCATTGAATTAGTTCACATTAACCACTATCAATGGCAAAAGTACACAAAACATAAAGAAATCACCTAAAATAATGTTTTTGAACCAGCTGCTAAATTAAGTAATGTATTTGTTTTATTGCACATTTGCATAATAGGGCAAACTAGAAACTCTGTGTAACAGATGTGCTAGTGGCAGGGAGATTTGATTACTGGCTTCTGTTATTAATCACTGCACAAATCTTAAATGATTTGTTTCTACAGTTTGATCAATTCACATCTCAGAACTTACATTTATGCACACAAAGTAGAGATAAAGCATCTGCTCACACCTTTTGTGAAGGCATCAAAACATTCATGGGGATGGAAGTTTTGTTAACCAAGGCACAAGAGACTTTGGTGAAAGACTTGCCAACATTTGGAAAGACCCCATTTTCCCTTATCAAACTAGTTAATAAATAAATAAATAAAATCATTTTGCCATTCTTACAACACTCATGTTCTAATGTCTATTGTTTTGTTCCTTCTATGAAAATAAATAAAACATATGATATTGGAAACTCACATATATGAACCCTGAACAGTCCTATTTCCTACAATTTATTCCAGAATTTTAAAGAATTGCAGGGTGTTATGACACCACTGAGAATTGATGTATATACTTTTAAAAATTATTCTTCCCCTGTTAGTATTACATTGGACATTTCATAATCCCATATCTATGATTTCCATCAGCATTCTAAATAGGTGTAATACATTTTAAGATGCTGTGCCTAAGTAAAAAAGTAAAAATATATGCTATATAAATATTGTTTCATTAATTTCCAATTAAGCATGATAAATGCTTTGGCTCTACACATAAATGTTTCCTCAATAAGTCAAAACACTAGATAATGTGTTTTTTCCCAATTGTGAATATAGCAGTTATTTTGTAAGCAAACAAATAGTCCAAATACCCATAAAGCGAAGTTAACATTTCAGGCTTATTTACATTAGAAGAATTATTATTATCATTATTTGCTATAACGACTTACAATTTGGGTCCTAATATATCTCTTAATGTTTTAGACACTTTCATGTGTATCCACCCTATTTGATTATTTTGGTCTCTTCTGGAATCACAGCAACTAATTGATACAGAAGAGAAAGCATTGGCAACTTTGTTTCTCATACTATCTTCTGTTCCCAGTTCTGCCTCCTATTTCTTCATGGTGGAGGGTGCAAAGAAGGGAGAAAGAGAACTGAGGTTTGAAATTAAATGCATCAGTTTTAAAAACTGGATGAAATTTCAGAGGAAGGCTTTGTTTTTAATGCTTAGGAAAAAAATTAAAATGTATATATTTTTCTCAGTCAGAGGCAAGACTGTTATGGTTGCAACCCTGCCTTCTTAGAGTTCATCCTGGGAGCTAATGAAGCGTTGTATATTGGTTTCAAATTCAAAGCATATGTAGTCACTGAGGCATTTTTTCTTTGTATAGCATGATTTCAAAAGAAGCCCCAAATGTGGTCATCTTAGAAAATGTAATTTGGTCGAGTACTAAAGAACTTTTTCCCAGACAACAAAAATCTTCTCCTTTGAGTTGCCATTGAGAACACAGACTGGCTGTGAAGTACATTCACAACTCTGTGAAAAATGTACAGGAGCTGATGAAAATATATTAAAGGACTGGCATGTCAAGGCCATGAAGGGCTTTGGACAAATTTGGATAAATGTGTGCAGGTTTCACAGAATCAAAATCAGAAGTGAGTTAGAGGACAACGTACAGAGATGCTGAAGAGGATAATGCAATCCCAACAGCAAACTTCACTGCATTACACATCAAGAGCCATCTCTGAAGTCATTAACGCTGTTGCCGGGGGTGTCTGCCAAAGAGCCAGATGTCACTCTGCCACAACTTGGCATCTGAAGGTTGTCATTTATAAGAGAGAATCGAGTGAGGACTGTAATTAGGTGTGTGCTGAATGGTACCCTTCCTTCTGACTCCATCCAGGGCTTTTTCTCATCCTAACCACAGGACAACTGATTTGCACTTTGGACTCCTGCAAACTCATATGTTTTTGTTCCCTGGGGGAAATGCATAGCTTATAGATTTTATTTGTTTGTTTTCCACAGATAAAGCATTTACTGTGCTCCTTAGAGATGCCAGACATGTTTCTCGACCCCCAAAATCATATGCTCCAGTGGAAGATGCCCATGTGTGAACAGACAAGTTACAAACAGAGCCACCTAAGTGTTACGTTAGGGTTATGCGGTTAAAAATGGTGGTGTGGGTATGCAAGGGGCAGGTCCCCTGTGGAAATCCAGGAAAAGACCACAAAGAAGAGATATTAAAGGATGAACAAGCATTTGGCAGGTGAGTGAAGAAGTGAGGGATTGGGCATTTTAATATGTAGACATGTGTCCATGATATTGCAGATGAAAAGTTCTGCTGGCCAGGCATGGTGGTGCATGGCTGTAATCCCAGCAGCTAGGGAGGCTGAGGCAGGAGGATCATGAGTTCGGCAAAAAGTGAGGCACTACGCAACTCAGTGAGACCCTGTTTCTAAATAAAATACAAAATAGTGCTGGAGATGTGGCTCAGTGGTCGAGTGCCCCTGAGTTCAACCCCCAGTACTCTAACCCACCCCCTGAGGGGGAAAAAAAAACAGAAAAGAAAAGGAAAGATCTGCTGCCCTCTGGGAAGGGTATGGATTTGCACCTGTGGGGTCTGAGGCCTGCAGACATTCTAGATTTGGGCAGGTCAAGTTGTGGCAAAGATGAAAAAGACACCTATTAAATCTTTCATTCCTATATCTTTAAAGAATTTTGAGACTTAATTAAGTAGTAACCCTAAGACCTTGACCATGATAGTAATAGTTGACATTGGAATGCTTCTCAAACACAGAGCTATCTTCTAATCCTTATCACAACTCTGTGAAACAGCTTCTATTATTATTTCCACTTTACAAATAAAGAAAAGGAGAATTAGAGATGATAAGTAGCAGACCCCAGTTCATGCAGTGGGCAGCCAGCAAAGCAAGGGAAATCTGGAAAAGTGAGTGGAAAGTTTTGTTCCCAAACACTCCACTGTGTGTCTTCCACAGAGCTGTGTGTGCAACATGTACAGACTGTCATCCCATTAGCTGGGAAATTTCAACTTCCTAAGTGGAGAGAATATGGCTAGCAAGTTGCCTTCAGAATCATTGATCCACTTTTGTAGAATAAATCTAGAAATGGTACCAAGAATAGATTTTTGAAAACTTAATTAAGAAAGAAAATTACCTGTCCCATCCCATCCCCAGTGTCCTCATTAGACACTGGAGGCCCTACAGGCACTTTCTAGTCTGAAAGAGTTTTTTAGGCTTATAAAATATATTCAATAATATACTACAAATACTCATGTTACAAGTTCAAATAATAGGATATAAAGCCGCATGTACAGTATAACTATGGGAGTTTTAACAGGATAAACATGAATTAGAAATACATGCCAACTCTATCAAAATAATGATAAACATTGCTTAAATTCTAGGATTGATTTTTTAAAAATCTTTGCATTTATTTTTCATTAATACGTAGAGCTTACACAATCAGAAAGTATAAAACACCAACAAATGGAGAATGCCTGCAAAAGAAGATACTTCAAGGTCAGAAGGTGTACCCTTTGAGAGCATCCTGGACAGCAGTTCCAAACTCAGCTGGGAACGATCAGAACTCTGAGACATACATGGGTGATATGGATGTCACCAAGAGGTCCTTCTGCATTTTAAAACTCTAAGACTGTCCAGTTAGTCCTCAGAAGCTCAATGCCCTTCCAAATACCCAGGAATCTTTTCAAACTTGCCTCCACCTCAGAGCAAAAGCAATAGTGGCCATTCCTAGCATCAAGTTTAGGCTCTGTGCCCGGAGCCAGAGTGAGCATAGCCCTTTCTTGTGACATTAAGAATGAGATTCTGGAGAACCTGAGCAGTGTTTCTTATAATTAAAGGTGAGTTTTTGAATTGCTTGAATTGGGTTTTTTAATATCCATTTCCATTCATTCTTCCTTTTTATGTGAGCTACATTCTGTACTTTCTGCAAGCTCAACTTTGAAGCACCTGGATTAAGAGAAATTTGCCCAGCATGTTAGATATAAGCAAAAGAAGGACAAGAATACTAGTCTCTCAACCCACTGTGGCCATAATAATTGTAGGAAAAGCTTTGTATGCAGTTTTCTCTGTGTACTCTACCAGGTACCAGGAGGTGAAAAGGACAGAGTAAAGTAGCTTCTGCCACAGGATTTAATTGGGGCAATGGACTTCTTACTGTTAAAACATCTGCACGCATTTTGTTAAATTAAATGTGGGTTTAACATAAGGTTTCCATCCTAGTAGCATTCACTATGGGAGGTAAGAGGAAACTTCTCTGCCTCCTGGCCTCAGAAGACTCTGGTAAACTAAACCAATGGCATAGTCTGCATGCATTAACTCTGCAAATAGAATAGGTATCAGTAGATGAGGAGAAAAGTAGGTCTAGCCTTGACATTTACAGTTCCAAGGCAACCAATGAACACTGTCTGAGGTTGGGCTTTAAAAAAAACATGGGGGGCTTGGGTTTGGCTCAGTGGTAGAGCACTTGCCTTGCATGTATGAGGCACTGGGTTCAATTCTCAGCACCACATATAAATAAATAAAATAAAGATCCATTGGCAACTAAAAAAATATTTAAAAAAAACATGGAAGGATGACATGACTATGAATGCACCCCTCTACCAGTGGGTCAGGTAATCCCTGGTTGCAGGAGTAGCTCCATCCCAAAGTGGATTAATCTGTTTTGTGTTACTATAATGAAGCACTTGAGTCTGGAGGTTCAGAGCCTGTATCCAGTGATAGTCTTCTTTCTGGGTGAGTCAAGGCAGTGCAAAGCATCACAAAACAAGAGAAAAGGAACATGTGTGTGCCACTTCTGGTTTCTGTCAGCTTCCAACCTGTCAGTTTCTCAGAAAGGTTTTTCCTGACCATTCTACACAAACCTGGTGTCTGATTTATTTCCTAAACAATTTGTAATTCCTTTTTTAAATATATTTGTCTGTTTTCTATAATGAAAACAAGTTCCTGAGTGGAGGAACCATGTCTGCCTAATTCTTTTCTGTGTGTCTTCTGCTTCTGGCATGTTGAGACTTATGAATCCTCAGAGAATATTTATTAACTGAGTATATATGCAAACAAATTAGGAGAAAAGCTGGAGATGAAATACCAACCTCCTCTAAAATCATCTTCTGATTGTACCACCTGAAGTTATGGTAGTCTTTTCTCCCTGATCTTTACTCTTCTTTATGTCATTGTCATTGTTAATATCAGATCCCACTCGGACAGACAGTACATGCATACTTAGAGACGTAAGACATGTTTTCTGAGCTGGGGTTGTGGCTCAGTGGCAGAGTGCTTGCCTCGTACATGTGAGGTACTGAGTTCAATCCTCAGCACCACGTAAAAATAAAATAAAACTAAATAAAGATATTGAGTCCATCTATTAAAAAAAATACACTTTTTCTCTCTTGATAATAGCACCAACATATAAATGATACACGAGAGAAAGGAATAGCCACAAAAGGTGAAAACTTCCAGGAGATCTTACTGAGGGCTGCTTTGGGGAATTGGGATCAACATTGAAGGAGGAATTGGAAAACATAAAGGAGAGAAAAAGGCACTCAAGACAAGGAAAATGGAAGATTGGAGAGTAAGTAACCAGAACATGATAAACATATAACATTTATAATGGATTGGATTTGACAGTAAATGTCTGGGTTATTCTGGTCTAATATATGTTTGGTGTCATTTATTCCTTTGTTAATAACACCCTCTTTATAAAATATCTTTGTTGAATCTTGAATGATAATTGGAATTGTGCTGTTCATCTGCATCACAAATCTGTTTTTGTTTCCAATAACTTTTCAAATACACAGAGGTGCTTTGTTCTATTCATCTTTGTATCTGTAGAATTTCAGATTACCCAAGTTAGAAACCACTCCAGTCCTCCTTTAGCTTTGGCTTCTGCCTGAGAATGATGCCTCTCTATGGTATACCTATTAAAGGATCATTGAGCCTCTTAAACACTTTTCAGAAGGATTCTCATGAGGTAGCTTCTTTCAATATCAAATAGTTTTTTATGGTTGCAAATTCTTAAATTTCTCTCCTTGTCAACTTTTCATCACTAATCCTAGTTAAATCCTCTGAAATTATACAGAACAAAAAATTAATCCTTTCCTGCAAAATAGTCCATTGCATATTTGAAGGTAGAATTATTTTTGCTTTTGTCTGTTATTCTTTGGCTAAATATTGCTATTTTCACCAGCTATTTCTCAGTTATTAGCTTCATGTTCAAATACATCTATTTTCTCAAACAATTGAATAATTATTTAAGCTCCATGACAGCATGGGCCCTGATTGTTTTTTTTTTTAAATTCACTCTGCATTTATGTCACTTAATACTATGACTAATATGTAATAGGCAATAAAAATACTTGTTAAATGAATAAATGAAGGATTTAGAATATAAGCTTAAGCCAGTGCAATAAAGCAGGAAAAAGATGTATCAGGCACCCAGTAGGAAAGCAAGTGAAACTCTGTACTAACAATCAGCATCTTCATCCATGTAGAAAATGAATAGAATATTTACAAAGTATTAGAAATAATAATTGAGCTTAGCAATGTTGTAGAATACAAGATAGGCTACACAAAACTCAATTGTATTTCTGCATTCTAGCAACCAACAATAGAAAATTAAAGTTAAAAAGATCATTCCTAATAACATCCAACAATGTAAAAAATTTAGGGATAAATTTAACAAAAGCAAGGTAAAACCTGTAAACTAAAAATAATGGAATATTGTTTAGAGAAAGAACATTGTTTAAAGGAATATTGTTTAAAGAAAACCTAAATGTTTGTAGTTTAGTGGGTTTAACATTACTCTGATGTCCATTTTGTTTAAATTAATCTATAGATTCAAGGTTATCACAATCAAAATTCTAGGAAGATTTTTGCTTATTTATTTGTTTTTTGATTCTAAAAGTCTTATGGAAATGCAGAAAGTCTAAAGTGGCCTAAGCAACTTTGAAGAATAAAATAGGAGGCTAGCAATGCCTGAATTCAAGACTTATACTAAAAGACCCGAATAAAACTGGTTATCAAGACAACATGGAAGTGGCTTAAATATAAATAAGAACAAAGGAACAGAAGAGAAAAAACAGTATAAACCCATATAGATATGGACAACAATAAAGATAAATTCAATGGGTGATGATAGTTTTTTTTTAACTAATTTTACAATTCATACTTTTAATCATAAACAAAGACTGTTACAAATGGATTATATACCTAAATGTACAAATTAGAAACCTAAAACAAATGGGGAAAGAAATTATTGTGACCTCAGGTTAGTATGATTTCAGAGGTTAAAAGTCAAAAAATCATACCACAAAAGAATACCTTGAAAAATTGGACTTCATCAAAATTAGCAAAAAATCCTACTCTTTGCAAGATAACGTTAAGTTAATGAAACAGTAAGATACAGGTTGGTAGAAAGCATTTGTGAAACACATATCCAACAAAGAGATTGTTTTCACAGTACACAATATTCAAGGATAAGAAAACAAATAACCCAATGAAAACAGACAGAAGATTTGAACTAACATTTCACCCAAGACACACTAAGAGCAGGTGTGAGCATGCAAGAGATTCTCAATGTCATCAGTCATTACAAAAACACAAATGAAATCCATAATGAGATATTTCAACAAGCCTATTCAAATAGATAAAATTAAGAAGACTGATCACAAGAGTATTGGTGGGAATAAGGAAGAACTGAAATCCTCAACTTTGTTGTATGAACATAAAATGTTAGAACCACTTTGAAAAACAGCTTTTCAGTTTCTTAAACATGCACCTGCTCTATTATCCAAGAGATATTACAGCATATATTTGTACAAAGATTATGCTTTGTGAATAAATATTTATAATAACATTATTTATAATGGTCCCCAACTAGAAATAATCCAAATATCTATTAATTGGTAAATAAGTAAAATAAATTGTAATATATCCATACACTGGAATATTACTATGAAATAAGAATTATTAGCATACAAAACAACATGAGTGAATCTCAAAAGAATTATACTTAGTGAAAAAAATGAGAGGAAAAAAAAAGAGCGTATACTATGAATGTTTGTTTTTATAGAACTCTAGGAAATGGAACTCAATAAGGACAGAAAACAGATGACTAGTTGGAATGGGAATGATGTTAACCCAGAGGGGCAAAAGAGAAGGTCTAAGGAAACTTACTGAGGACATAAGGTATCTATGACAAGTAATAGAATAGAGCTTCTATGCTGGTGAAGTTACACAGGTTCCACCCTTTGCATTTGTAGGCACTTATTTGCAAAGGGACTTAGAAGTTTCAGGGACAGGGGAGGGGAGAAACATAGTTCCTGTTCTCTATTAAGCTTCTGCCATATTCATGTGTGTCTGACTGATGTGCAGGGCAGAAAAGGGAACAAGATTGCTGGAAAAGATGAGAAGCTCTTGAGGTGGAACTTGCTAAAAGGGTAGGAGGAGTCTCTTTGCCAACTACCTCAATGGAAGGGATTACAGAGCTCATGCTAATCCAGCCATCCTGAAGATAGGCAGACTCTCTGAAGACAGGAGGGACTGTCTCACCACATTCTGTACACTTTCATGTACCAGCAACTTTACTGCAGCATATGCCCTATTAAATACAATGGAAGAATCAACTTGCCTCTCTATTCACAAAGCACCACTACAGCAATCAGGTAGCCAGGGTTGGGCACCAGAGTCATGTTTCATGGTGTCAGGTGTGGTGGGTTTCCATCTCTACTGATATCAAGGAAAGCCAGGAGTGATTTATAGATAATGCCAGCATCCTTGGAGATTCCTCAAAATAATGAAAGCGTGAATTTTCCCCAGGCAAGTGTGTGATATTCTGCAATAAAAAGAGCTAGGTATTAATTTTAACAAAGCTACATTTGTACTTATTGGAGGTAAAACTGAGAAACTCAAGTTTCAAATAAGAAAAAGAAACTGAAGATATATTTCTTTATTATCTCATTAGAGAAATACCATATTTCCAAACCTAATGAAAACATTTTTTTAAATTTTCCTCAACCCAGCAGCACTACACAGTCTATCATCATGATCATGAAACATTTATCTACTGACTCCTATGATAATAAGTGATTCATTTGTCCTAACTTTCCATGTACTCCTTTCTATCCATATTTTTCAAAATAGTTTTTTCCAACCCAAGTTTCCACCCTGAAATCTACATTTTTTTGTATCCATATCTCTGCCTCATATTTCTGCTTAGAAATTTCCTGATATTTCACATTTTATTTATTCTTTTCCTTGATAGCCTTTTTCAGTCTTTACCACTCTGCTAGTGTCCCAACTACAAGTGAGCTGGAGACCTTGGGGATAATCCTTGATTTCTCTAGTCTATCAATCTAGAAACCCTATGAAATAAAAAAATGAGTTCATTGCACTTGAATTATTCTCAGTGAATCCATTATGGTTCTTACAGCTCCCTCTTAAAAACTCCTTCTTAAAAACTTAAAACCACCAATTTAAGAATCAATTCTAGGAAAATTACAGGGAATTATTGTAAAGTGCTCTGATATATACAAGTATATAACCTCTCATTTCTACATTTTTTTCATTTTCCTATTTACCCTCACTGAAACATTAAAGTTTTTATTTAGTTATATCATTTCTCATAAATACGAATGTGTAACGTCATTTATATTGGACTTAGAGACATTTGTGAGCTCCTGATGTATTTTCTTTTATCTTCTTTCCTGCATTTGTAACCTTGATAAACCTGGCTACCCGAGCCTACAGCTACATTCCCAGAGGAAGCACTACCTTTAGTCAATGTGGCCCCTGGAGAGTGAACCAGGATAGATGGGATTAAACTGAAGCAATAGGAGGTTCAAGTTCAACACTAAGAATAACTTGTAGAGAATATATCACCTAAACATAGAAGAGTTCCCTTGAGAATGTGGAAATATCTTCCTTTAAGTTTTTTTAACATAGTAAGGTCAGATTCAACAAGGGTCTCCATCTCAGAGTAGACAATCCAATACCCTCCTCCCATCATAAACAAGTTGAGAGAGGAATTCCATTTACTTGGGCAGGAGATATAACACCCTATGGGGGGAGAAAACAATTCATGGCCCTCCCTCTATAAAAGTTCTCATTCTGTTCTTCTTAAGCATCAACCTATGACTCTGGAGAAGAAGGCCAAGAACTAGTTATCACTAATGAGAAAACCCATCTCTCTTTTGAATTCTGGATTAGGCATTTATTTTGAAAGAATTAGTTTGGAGCTATTAGAGCATGACTATTTTATAAAGCCTAGAGGAGTCATCTGTACACACTTAGCACTTAGTTTCTGTTGATAATGCTATTAAATGGAGTTATTTCTCTAATAAGTAAATGGAGTTATTTCTCTAATAAGTGAAATGATGAAATCAAATCTCTTTTCCCCCACAGGCTGAGGCATCATGAATTCCTCTAGCAGAATGGTGGTTTCTATCAGCCTAGAGATTTGTAATTAGGCAAGAGATTCCTAGGTGCAAGAAGATAGAACTCAGCCGGGCGCGGTGGCTCAAGCCTGTAATCCCAGCACTCAGGGAGGCTGAGACAGGAGAATCGCGAGTTCAAAGCCAGTCTCAGCAATGGCGAGGCGCTAAGCAACTCAGTGAGACCCTGTCTCTACATAAAATACAAAATAGTGCTGGGGATGTGGCTCAGTGGTAGAGTGCCCCTGAGTTCAATCCCCGGTACCAAAAA